>JBBBDQ010001003.1:445000-735000 GCA_037127315.1 Ascarosepion bandense | reverse complement strand
TATTCTTTAAAAAACTTAAACCGTCATTTAATAGAATCATCTACGAAGACTGTAATAATATTCTAAAATGTTTAAACAAAGAATATTTTTCATGCTTTAATCCATTCATGACTATGACATTACAACATAAAAAAAGTCCATAATGGGTAATTTTCAAGTTCTAAATGACGCTACGCAGAACTATCAACCGTTACATTTGAAGCAAAAAGAAAACATTGCAGTAATTTTTATTTATACAATTTTGCAGTTTATTTTTTTTGCAACAAGTTTCACCCTGAAGTTGATATCGGAAAGAGATTGAAAGTACTTGGGAACATTAAGAAACAGAAAATAAAATCAACTGTAAAAGTTACAGTGCATTTCTTATATCTTTCAATTATAATACAAAAAAATTATCAGTGAGTACGAACGAATTATATTTAAAATAGGCAGACAAAATGTTCGCAATTTATTTAATCTATATATATATATATGCGTCATGTTTTTACTCGACTTTTTATATATACAGGTCAGTGATGCATTGAGAGGAGTTTATTGTATTGTGGGTAATCTATTGCATTGTGGGTAAACTATTGTATTATAATAACGTTTATTTTAGTAGGCGTGGCTTGTTGATTTGTTTATTATTTACTTAATTCATTTGCATTATTTTTTCTTGTTTTTGTTTTTATTTTATTTATTGATTTTCATTTATTCTTGTTCGTATCAGTTTTCGATTTTTAAGTAACGTAGTAAAAATACTTATTTAGTATTATATATATATATAATACTAAATAAATGATTAGAACTCATTTCAAAATGTAGACCCGAAAATAAATATATTTTTTAATTTTTGAAACCAGGGAACACAATCACCTTTGTTTTTTCCGCTGGTTGGCTTGAGAAGCAATTCTCAGTAAGTGAGAAATGATTTGCTAATATTTGATAGCTTATTTTACCCACTTCGGTTGTTGTTGGGTTTATGAGCCGGTACGAGGGGCGGTTGGGAAATGTTTCTTTCTGATCTTTTATCATTAGGAAAGCTTACTTACCGGTCAAAATGTGTATCTTGTCGCGTAAATCTAGCTTTCGTGTTAAAACTTTAGCTTCTTTAAAGATATTTTCTATATAGTGTGGTTATACCAAGCAAAAGCATTGGACCGGATGTTTGCTCTATAACGACCAGAAAGAAAATGACCAAAAGTTGTCTGTGCGCAGGTGGATCCACGCAGATGTTCAGGCTGAAAAATAATCAAATATTAAATTTCCATTTCGCGAGCCTACGCGAATTTTATTTATCAGCCAATGGGAAGCCCAGAATCAAATACAAGTGTGAAATCCCAAACGAGCTGCTGTGATCCAAAAAGAAGATATAAAAAGCGGATACAGACAGACCCCAGCAGGCAGACCTCGAGGAGAAGAGTGTAATCAATATCCCCTTTACCTAAGTCAAGTGGTTACTACGCTTGCCTCTTTCCTTCTCCCCTCTCTCAAAACTACTTACTGACCTAAGAAGCCACTACATCAAAGACATTCCTCATTTACACACTCCCCACATTCCTAAGCCTAAAACCTCTTTCAGCTTGTTATTTGCCATGAACATTTTAACCTCTGTTGGACCTATATTCAAGTATTACTTTAATTGTAATTCAAGTATTACTTTAATTGTAAAAAACATTAATTGATATGTATATGTATAAAACTGTTATTTTTCAACTCAATTTGCTTTTCTTGATTTTATAATCATTTTATGACTTATAGTGGGCTATCTAACCACAAGGCCAAATTCCGTTAACCTGCAACAATATACAACTACCCTTCTCTAGAACGGACTCCCACTACAACTAGAAAAGGAATAGATAAAATATCCCCTATAATAGGAATCCGGAGCTTTTTGCAACATTTGGTAGTTTTTTCATTAATTTTCTTTCGTATGCATTTGAGTTTATTTCATATACGTTGTTAGATTTGTCTTCTTTAATAAGAATATTGCGTATTTTTTCGTCTTTTTACTTCAATATTTAATAGTTTTTGGAAGCTGTTGTTGATTTTTTTAAATTCTATTTGGTCTAATATGACATCTTTTATTAAATTTAATTAATTCTTTGATTGCAGGGGATAACTCCTGGTTTTAAAATTGAAATTATTTACATATTTTTTCTTTTTCCCCCCTGCGTATTTTTGATTCTGGTAAGAAACTGTCTAATTGTTTATCATAAGCATAGCATATATTCATGTTTGTTTGGAACTGGTATGTTTTTCAGCGAATGCGATATTTTAAATTATTCCGTAATTGTTTTTTCTCCGTGCGGTCCAGTAAATCCTGTATCGTTTATCGTTAAAATACACAGATGATAAAAGTGTTCAGTCGGAGCATACTAATTAGTTAATTAGATAATTAGTTAGGTTTTGATCATGATTAAATAAGACCAGTACAGAGTTGTATTAAAAAGTGTTCAAGACATTTATATTGTAGAACTTTTGAATATTTTTCATTTAGGAAATGGTTATTTCAAGACCTAAGTTTGTACCTTTTGGTGTCCTCAGTCGATTTCCAATAACCAATTTTACCGTTTTTCAAACGATCACGTAACCGGGATCTTTTACGAACGTGCAATTTTCAAAATTAATAGAACTTACTCAAAGGTCTTAGAACCCTTTTATCCATGATTGTATGAGCCTAGTAAACATTTATTGGTTAGGGTTACACTTGGACATAATTTCTGTTCGATCAGTGAGTAATTCATTTTTGTCTGGGAACAACATAATAGCCAATTCTTATTGTGTTTGCGTGTGTGCGGCTGTTAGAAACTTAGTTTAATATATGCTCTATTTATGGTTAAATTATTATTCGTTATCAGAGGTAGAGCGTATGTAAATATAAAAAGTAGACACTGGTCTCAATACCTAGCGGCGATAGTCTGTTTCATTCTTGAAGGCAACATCACACACCTTGTATATCAAGTGATAATTACAGATCAAACATGATCCGAAGACTGCACGAGCATGTTAAATTTTAATTACAGAGCAGAACCTCTTATGTATTTACATATTTGTAAACTAGCAGTGTAGCCTGACGTTACTCGAGTGTAATGAAAGCTTTAAAACTAATCCATGGTCCTGGAGCTCAGACTCTTTGGACGTTGGCACGAAAGACAAAAAAGCAGGAGTTGTTTCCAGTTAAAGCGAAACCGTAGACTGAAAGAAAAATGAATGGATGTAAGTCAAATTTTGATTTCCTGGTATCGATATCAAATAAGTGTTTTTCGTCGTAAACTGAATTTTGAAGGCTAAATAAGTCCTCTGAGTAAATGGTATCATGGCTGAGACTAAGAACTACAATTATATCTACTTAGAGCCAAACCCGAAGCAAAAACTAAATTAAAAGAGCTGAAAAAATAAAGACATACAGGCAGATAAACAGACACACACACAAACATCTTCCCTTTTATATATATATATATATATATATATATATATATATATATATATATCGGTCGGGTTTCAATCCTGGGTAAAAAAGCAATCGGAGTACTGATGAGCTGTGATACGGCGAAACAGATCTGTCTGCGGATGACAATATATATGTATATATATATATCGATTTTCTGCACTATTGTAGAAACTGCCTCCTTGAAACTTCTGAATATCGTTTCTTATGTCTTTGTCTATGAGTGTATCAAATTTGATTAAAATCGGACCATTCCTTCTATAACCCGATTTTTTCGATGTTCGACATTTATCGGGGGTACCTCGACACAAAACCTAGCTAAGAACACTCGCAGGCGCTTATAGAACAACTGTGTAAATTTTCAAGAAAATCGGTTCTGCCGTTTCGGAATCTACAGGTAACGAACACACACACACAGAGACACACACACTCACACATACACACATACACACAGACAAAGCTCCATTTATAAATATATTTAGATAGCAATATGCATTCTATGAATCGAATATGAATTTACATTGATCTTACTGTCCATGTTCAGCGGCCTTTTCGCAAGTATAAAAATTAGCAAATTTAAATGCACGACGCTCTTAGGTTTTTTCTTTCAATTATTAAACTATTTAAATAAGGAAAATGATCATATCTGCTGCAATTATGAAGATAACAATGTCGATTGAACTAGCTACATTGACACTGATCAGACAAACTAATGAATGTTGGTATAGTATACGATCTACACGCCATTGTGATTTATAGCTTTAATCTAGATAGACTTGTGATCTCCTTTCAAAATTATAGTGTATAAAACCTCTTTTGGTTTATATACCAAATCAACCGGAAGTTGAATAAAAATGTGTAGATTTGCACAAAGGCAAGCGGTAATCGTCAAAGAATACGTCACTATACATAAATACACATCTTATTACGCATGTTTAAAGGTACATAACTGATAGATAGATAGATAGATAGATAGATAGATAGATAGATAGATAGATAGATAGATAGAACAGACTGAGATAGATAGATAGATAGATAGATAGATAGATAGATAGATAGATAGATGAACAGACTAGATAGATAGATAGATAGATAGATAGATAGATAGATAGATAGATAGATAGATATGAACAAACTGAGATAGATAGATAGATAGATAGATAGATAGATAGATAGATAGATAGATAGATAGATAGATAGATAGATAGAAATCGATGAAATATCATACCGAACAAGTTCTTTATATACTACGATATTTCTAAAACTGCTGCCACATCTGGTCGGGTGCCCCTGCTATTCTACTCAGGGTTCTTGACAAAATACAATGGAGAGTCTGTAATGTGATCGATACCTACTTGGCAGATCACCTGCAGTCACTCTCTCACCGGCGTGACGTGGCTTCCCTGTGCCTCTTCTATAAATACTTTCACGGCTTCTGCTCTGATGAACTTAGATCACTAGTATCCCCTAGGTATGAATTTACACGAGATACTAGATTAGCTACTAGGTCCCACCCTTTTACTCTGAAACAGATAAGATGTAACCGTAATTTTTATTCCAACAGCTTCTTTTCTCACACATCCCGCCTGTGGAATTCCCTTCCACATGATTGTTTCCCCAACAGCTACAATCTCCAGGAGTTTAAATGTAAGGTCAATAGACACCTCCTAACACACTAACTCGCATCCATTCTCTCAAACACTCTTCTCCTCTGCCCAACCCTCAGCCTCGGTGTCCTTACCCGTCTATCACCCTCCTTCTGACATTTCCTATATCTAACCACTCTTTCTCTTCCCCGAAATAACACCCTGTGCAGTAGTGGCAGTGGAATGTTTTGCTTGGGGTGAAATGATTAAAATATATATATATATTGAGTATATTTATTTTATATCTGAGACAAATGCGGCTTTAATTGAAATCTGAGCTTGCATTACGCTCTCGAAGTCATCTTACCTCTGCCAATTTTTCTGAATCGTAGATGCCACACATTTTAGAAGTAATTACGTTGAGCAGGCGTTAATCTTTAAAGAAGACTTTCATTGCGATTTGAACTTGTCAGAGAGAAAACTAAGCTTGCGTTTTGGAAACTTTACACGTTGTTATAGACCACAAGCTATAGCATAAACATGCCTGTAGATCCCAGAATATACCAGCAACACTTAATCTTTTAAGTATCGTTCTAGGGTAACGATCAATTACATCCGGCAACAAGGCCTCTGTTGGGGCGGGGGCTGGTTGGTGAAAAGTGGATAACCATCTCTTTATTGCTGTTGTTTCCAGGCCAATGCTGACTCACGGTGGTAAAACCTATTAGGATCCAAGCTATGGCCATAGAGTGACCCCACACCCAAGCGCACTATAAAAGTCTAGAAGTAGATTTTATTAGTAAACATACATTTTTACATAAAACAGACCGACAATACATGATCAACAATACAATTTTTGTAATTAAAGGCATACAATTGAATTCAAAATATATTTTGTTGAAAGCAAACAATTTCGTTTAAAATATTTAGATTTCGGCATTAAATAACCTATAGTAGTCAATATGCCGTTAAACAAAATCAACAATCTATCGTTCTACGGCATACGCCCAAAGTGTTGCTGCAATTAAAGGTGGATTGAATTGAAGATGAGCTTGTACACAATCAAGATGATAAAGACGCCACTTAGCGAGTTGCATGAAATTGGCTCGGTTCCCGAATGGCATATGCAGTAAATTCCATTTAAACTTTCAGGTTTTAATTAGTGTTGTCTTTGAAATTAGAATTCATTATTCTCATTAAAATGAATATATTATGAGCAAATTAAGATAGATAGATAGATAGATAGATAGATAGATAGATAGATAGATAGATAGATTTTTTTAATCGTTTCACCCCAAGCAAGGCGGTACCACCACTGGTGCGCAGGGGGCTACATAAAAGAAGAGTGAAAGTTTTAGCAGAAGGAGGGCGAAGAGAAAAACGAACCAGTTACTGGGGGTGTCAGAGAAAGAGCAAGTGAAGGATGTGAAGACTCTGCGAGTGATAAAGGAAAAGAACAAGATATACGTGGTGATGGGGGAAGGACTATAGTCACGTGGACAAGAGATGGGAATTGACATTGCATTTAAATTCTTGGAGATTGTAGCCGTCAAGAAAGCAAGTATGCGGAAGTGAGTTCCACAGGCGGGAAGTGCAAGAAAGGGGGCTGCTGGAGTAGAAGTGGAGGCAGCTTTAACGGTAAAAGGGTGACCCCCTTGTTGCCAGTTTGGTTGCTCGAGTAAATTTTGTGGAGGGGACATCAGTAAGCTAAACTAATCAAAGGAGAAGCCTTGAAAATGTTTGTAGAATAGACAGAAAGGGAAGCCACATCCCGCCGGTGAGAAAATGGCTGGAGTCGAGCTCCCAGGTCGGGACCGATCACATTGAAGCCCGTCGATAACCCTGAGATGAACAGCAGGGGCGCCAGACAAAACATGACAACAGTATTCTATGCACGGTCGGATGATTGATTTGTATATATGCAAGATGGAGTCTGTTGGGAAAAACTTCCTGGTCATAACACAGTAACCCAACCTTCCTAGCAGTCGATTTAGCTACTAACTCAATGTAACGGTTTCACTTGAGGTCGGAAGAGAGGTTAAGACCAAGAAGGCGAAGTGTCTTGCTTTCATGGAGACTCGTTTGCTCCATGCTGATGGCGGAGTAGGAGCGGTTGCTTGTGGTGATTGGAAGATAGCAGCTTTGTTTTAGAAGCATTAAAATTTACAAACCATCTCTTACTCCAGTCTACCACAGAGTGGAGGTTCTTCTCGAGAACAGGAGCGAGATTATCTTTGGCCGCCTCGCCAGATTTCTTACTGAGGCGGGAGTAAATGGTAGTGTCATCAGCGTAGATTCCTACTTGGGATTTGATCACGTCAGTGAGGTCGTTTATGAAGATCAGGAAAAGCGTAGAAAGTAGGATACAGCCCTTGGGAACACCAGCGTTCGTGTAGTAAGTTGTGGAGGTATGCCCGTTCAAGACGACCTTCATTATGAGATTTGATAGGATTGAATCAAACCAACCAAGCATCCAGTGATACCATAGCCCTGTAGCTTGCGCAGAAGGCCAGCGTGCTAAATCCTATCAAATGCTTTGGAGATATCCATGGCAACAACTTGAGCAACAGTATTTACATTATTCGGACTATTGTCCTCATCTTTCTTGCCATTTGTACGACGTTTAATAATAGATCATTCTATTTGTCTATATTTTCAAATATGTTATCCGCTGCTTTCCTCTGTTTCCCTCTATCTGGCCTGTTAGTATCAGGTTCTCCAAGCCCCCTTCCTCATTTCATGTCACAGGAACTTTAGCTGTCTTTTTCTGATGCTCAATATTAATTTCCTTTTCGTTTCTATTTTTTCCAAAAACCTCCTCATTGCTCACATGCTCGGTCCATTATATCTACACTCAGCTTCTGGAACGCGTCCTTTACCATGCCAATTCGCCTTCAGATCTCAGTGTCGCACTTTCTGTCTTCTGTTAAAACATTTCCCAGGTATTTAAATTTTTATACCTGCTTGATTTTATTATTCCCCATCTATATTTGGCTTTATGGGCTGCTCTTTTTGCTGATGACCATGTATTCGGTTTTCTTGGAGTTTATTTGTAGTTCTTTTTTGTTCACTCTCTTCAGCTACCTTCTGTAGGAGGTCTTGTAGTTTCCTTTCCGTGTCTGCAATCAGCACAGTCTGCAATCAGCACTGTATCATCTGCGTATCTTCTGTTGTTCAAATTCTGGCATAACATCGAGAGGTCTCAAAATAGTGTCGCTGTACAAGTTGAACAGATCCGGTGAAAAGACGCACCCTTGTCTTACGCCCCTTTCTATCTTTTTAAATCTGCTGAATTCGTTACTTATCCGTATTCAAGCAGTTTGTTGCCAGTGGAGATTCTTAATTATTCATATGTCTTTCCCAAATATGTCGAGGCTGCTGAGCATCTCCATCAATTCTTTGTGACATATTTTGTTGAACGCCTTTGCATAATCGATAAAACATAAGTACAAGTCCTTCTTCATTTGTATTGCTCTTTTAGAGAGTATCCTAATTCCTTGTTCTAGTTTTTTTTGACGAACCCGCACTGTCCTTGGCCTGTCTCTGGCCTGATTCTACTCCTCGCTGTATGCATCAGGATTCGGATGATCAGTTTTGTTATATGACTGATTAAGATGATAGTTCGGTGGAGTTCGCATTCATTTGCACCTGGTTTCTTAGGCAGTTCTATGAAAATCGACTTGCATAGGTCGTCCGGTATTACACCACTATTGTTCCAGGGCTATCATCAGCTCTATTACAATGACGTCTGGAGCAACTGGCTTGTTTCTATTCCGTTTGCCCATTGCAGCTTCCACTTCGAAATTTAATATTTCCTGTCCATCCTTATCTTTGTGTATTAGCGGTTGGTTGTGTTTTTCTCTCTCTCTTTCTCTCTCTCTTTCTCTCTCTCTTTCTCTCTCTCTCTCTCTCTCTCTCTCTCTGTTCCTTATTTTATTGTGTAGTTTCCTGTATTCCATTCCATATCTTGGCATCATTTTCTGTCTTCTCTGCATCATGTCAAGAATTTCTTCAATCATCCACTCGTTTGTTCTTCTAATTCTGATTTCCTTTTGGGCCATTTTGTTTGCTGATGTCATTATTGCTTCCTTTAGTGAGTGACCATTTCGAGTGTCCTGTTCCAATTTGTTCTTCGTATTTGTTTTTTACACTGTTAGTGTATTCTTTCTGCAGGTTGAGGTCATTCACGAGCGTGTTGTATTTCAGTCTTGACGCTGTACTCGGCTTCTTCATTCTCCGGAGTTTCACTCTTAGTGTGCAGATGACTGGGACATGGTCGCTTCAACAGTCGGCGCCTGGGAAGTTTTGCATTAAAGCACTGCGTTTTTGAACCTCCTGTTTATTTGTTATGTAGTCTATTAGGTTTTTTCGTGTCGTTTCCTGGACTTCTCCATATCCATAAGTGTCGTGGGTGTTTTTGAAACCAGGTGTATGTTATTACCTGCTCATTTACTGTGCACCATTGGATACATTCTTTCTTCGTTCGTTGCGGATTTCTAATCCAAAGTTGCCAGTCGTCTCTCTTGCCCTCGCTTTACCTACCTTGGCATCAAATCACTCATTATGATCCTAATTTCTTGACTTTTGCACTGAGCCTTGGCATTGTCCAGTATGGAGCAGAATGATTCTATTTCTTCCTCAGTGCTTTGTGTTGTTGGTGCATAAACCACTATGATAAATATTTGGAGGGTCTTTCCTCTCCGTTTAACCAAGAGGACTCTCTCTGAAAGCTGATAGTATCCCAAGACGCATTTCTTCAATTCTTTGTCCAGTATTAAACAGACTCCTTTTTCGTTATTTTGCCTTCTGCGTATATTATCCTGTGGTTGTCGCCGCTGACGTTTCTATTGTTAGGCCATCTGGTTTCGCATATACTCAGAATATTGATTTTCGGTCTCTCCATCTCCTGATTTACATTCTCTAGTTGTCCGCAGTTGGATTAGGAATCCGCAACGAACGAGGAGAAAAATGTGTCCAATGGTGCACAGTAAATGAGCAGATAATAAAATCACCTACGACGACTATGGATATGGAGAAGCCCAGGAGGCGACATGAAAAACCTAATAGACTACATGACCATAAACAGGAGATTCAAAAACGCAGTGCTTTAATGAGCGCCCTGATATTCCATGTCCCAAATATAATTCTTTTTTTGTTGTGCACAGTCGCGGGGTAACAGTTCTACATACGCCTGTTACTCATGTCGTTTCTTTCCGGGTGACACTAATTTCACCAAAATCAAATTTTGTTGAGAAAAATTTAATTTGCGTAACAAAATCATACATAATTCATATTATTGTAAGGATAACATGCTTTCCAATGAAGTTATCGGGTGAAAAAAACGACCTTCGACTAAAGTTTCCTACGGAAATCTTTTTTTTTTTTTAAGAAGGCTGAAAAGAAGAATGTATACTCAATAATCAATTGATTCGAATAACGGAGGAGGATCGATTATTTGAAAATGATATGACTGAATCAGAGAAATTCGATTGTGAGCCTCATTCGAGTTATCGAAACTTGAAAGTATCAGGAATGATATAAAGTTACTAGGTTTCATCCGTTAACTCTTCCTCTCACTACACAAACCTCCTCTTTCTCTCTCTCTTACACACACACACACACACACAAATATATATATATATATATATATATATATATATATATATATATATGTATTTAAAACATATATATATATATATATATTTAAAACATATATATATATTTTTTAAACATATACTGTTAAATATAGCAGACAATGAATGTCTATTGTTTAATCATGAGCCGTTCTAAACATCGTATTTTGGCTTTAATTTCAGGTGAAAATAAAGACAAAACTTCTCCAACATTTGGATAATTTTTTATTAAGTTAGTTCTAAGCTTTCGGCTCACATGAGCCATCTTCAGAGAGGTTACAAGGACGTAACATAAAAACATTTTACATTTTAGTGAACAATACAATAATCGCCACTCAAACACACAGTAAAAAGAACCTTCAGATATTGGAGGCCATCTACATTAAATCCAAACAAACCACACTTAATAAAATCGCGTTTAAATCTGGTCATAAAACATTACATTGCATTTAAATATATGGTTCTGTTATCATTTCGAGCTCTCACGCGGTGTGACGTCATAGAACCGCATTACAAATTTACGAACTGCGTTTGCTATTTTTGGTAACATCCTTGTAACATCTCTGATGAACCGATCTGTTGCCCTAGATATCTCCAAAGCATTTGACAGAGTCTGGAATACAGGCCTTCTACGCAAGCTACAGGGATATGGTATAACTAGACGCTTGTTTTATCTTATCCAGTAGTTCCTTTCAAACCTCCTAATGAAGGTAGTACTAAACGGGCATACTTCCAGATACTATTATACAAGCACGGGTGTCCCTCAAAGCTCTATACTAGGTCCTACGCTTTTTCTGATCTTTATCAACGATCTCCCTAATCAAATCAAATCTCAAGTAGGCATCTACGCTGACGACACTATCATTTACTCCTGCCTCGACAAGAAATTTCCAGAGGCTGACAAAGCAAACCTCACTGATGATCTTAAAAAGGAAATCCAGTCGGTGGTGGACTTAAGTAAAAAAAAGGCTCGTAAATTTTAATCTTCTAAAACGAAACTGCTATTCTTTAACCACCATAAGCAATCGCTCCTACCCCCCCCCCATCAGCATGGATCAGGCTAGTCTCCTTGAAAGCAAAAGACTACGCCTCCTTGGCCTAACTTTCTCAACCGACCACAAGCGGAAAAACAACGTTGAATCCATAGCTAAATCTGCTGCTAGGAAGCTCATTGGGTAGAGCCAGGAAATTTTTCTCGTCTGAATTCCTCTTGCATATCTGTAAATCTACCATCCACCCGTGCATTTAATACTGCTGTCCCATCTGGTTGGTATCCCCTGCTATTAATATTGCCGTTCTTCACAAAATCCAACGGAGAATCCGATATGTATTCGATCCCGACCTACGAATATTTTCACGGCTTCTGCTCAGATGAGCTTAGCTTCCTGGAAGCCCCTCTGCTTGAATTTACTCGAGCTACTAGACTAGCAGCTACGTCCAACCCTTTTCCAGTGAAACCAATCAAATGTAAAACTCAACTCCTACTCCATCAGCTTCTTTCTCTCACTTCCTGCCTGTGGAATTCTCTTTCTTATACTTACTTCCATGACAACTAGAATCTCCAAGAATACAAATTTAATGTCAGTTCCCATCTCTTATCTCCTTGACTCGCATCCTTTCCCTGACAACCCTTGTATCATGATCTTCTTTCTTTTGACTCTAATTTCATGCGACTCTCTTTACACCAGTGCTCTCATCCTTCTTTTGCCCATTCTCTGACACTCCCTGCAACTTGTTTCACTTTTTCCTCATTCTCCTCCTATGAAACACCCTGTGCACCAGTGGCAGTACTACATTGCTTCGGGTAAAATGATTATATATATATATATAGGAAAAATTAACGCAAACACGTTATTTCATGGTACATCGGAAGTAGGGCCTAATTTCAGGTAAACCATCATCAGCTTCCGTCTTTATTGTACAAAGGATTTTACACGAATGAACTTAACAAGGACCTAAAAAAACAATAAAAATAAATGTCGCTACATTAAAAGAGTAAATTTAAGAAAAAATACATCATTACATCAGTTCGGCGAACACACACACATATTCATACATCGACCCCTATCTTTAATTAAACAGTATTATATATTTATATCAAATGGTCAAATGGTAGCTTCCCCTATGTAAATAGGGGTCGCAGGTTCGAATCCTGCCGAATGGCACACATTTTCGTAATAACAATTTATCATAAATAATTAGGCCGGCAGATATAAATATATAATACTGTTTAATTAAAAAAACAGAATATCTACTCAAATACGAGTATTGATAAAAAATAATGTTCAAACAATTCATTTCATATATATATATATATATATATATATATATATATATATATATATAGGACACACACATATATATATCGGACACACATTAGAAAACTGAAAATGTTTACTGATAGATTCCGATTTTAGTTCCAAATACATAAGCAGAAAGAAATAAAACTACTGGATTTTAAAATTAAATTCATATAGGCTAGAGTATTTTGAATCTTTATAAATATTTCAATAGTTAAACATTTTTTTAGATACACTTAAAAATATTTTCCTAAAATAACATTTTAAAGAATTATTACAGTTAGATTTAAGTTTAAAAATATTCAGACTCTGTTACTTTCTGCGTCACGTGACGAACGCTTCTCGCGGAGGACGCTTATAGTTTAAATTTTAAAATTATTTGTTTCTGATGAAATGCCGAGGCCGGTCTGAAATATCAAATATATATATATAATAATTGAAATAAATAAATACTGTCAAAAAATAGATTTTTAACTTAAAATTTTTTAGTAGTTTTTCCTATGACTGTATCCAATATGTAGCAATATAGTCTGCCTAAAAGTTAACAGACAAATTGACATCTCGATAAAGACTAAATTTTGAAATTTGTGTATGTATATATACATGGGTGTATTACTATGTATATGTTTTTTCTTACTAATGTTTGTGAATATTTTTCCATATGTGAATGTTTGTAGGTTTATTCATGTATGCGTTCTTTTTCTCTCCCCCGTCTAATATATTAATAACTTTCTAAATCTACGAAATTGTTATAATATATATATATATATATATATATATATAGTTTTTTTTTTT
Source organism: Ascarosepion bandense (assembly GCA_037127315.1). Lineage (NCBI taxonomy): Eukaryota > Metazoa > Mollusca > Cephalopoda > Sepiida > Sepiidae > Ascarosepion > Ascarosepion bandense. The sequence goes on along the minus strand of JBBBDQ010001003.1, from coordinate 721,256 downwards.
TTTTTTAGCAACAAAAATATAGTAGATATAATAGTTAATTAATAATGCTGATCTTAATTTTATAAAATTTTAATACCAATGCCCACCAAGATTAATTTTAAGTCTTCCCACATATTCTCCAAAGTAAAAGTTGCTTTACTCTGATTGGTCCACATTGTACATACAATAATGCCTCCCTGATGAAAGAGGTCTTGCTTGTTCTTAACCTTTTAAAGCCATTCATTTTGAAATAACCACATCACTTGATAAGACACAAAAAGTGTCGAAACAAAATAGTTACTTTTGTAGTGATATTGTAACATATCAATGTTATAATTTATTAATAAATATTATTATATATATATATATATATATATATATATATTACAATATTGCTTATTGATTTCTGTATATCATAAGAATGATAGACAACTTAATAAAAAATAGAGAAATCTCTATTATTCTGTAAATATATATATATTTTTTTTGTGATAGACGCCCGAGAGGTGATTATACTTTATGAAATCTCTAGGAATCACATGCCAGTTGACTTAAGTTACTTTTTTTTTTTTGTAATTCTATTTAAACATGTGTATCTACAAAAAATGACGTTTAGAGTAATAATATACTTTTGAATGGATTTTTATCTTACATGAATTTTTATTCCGATAAACGTTATTTTTAGTGGGTACACATTTTCGATTTTTTATCTAAACTCAATCTAGGCTGTTTGTTATTAATTCCACTGTTTACAAATTATTAAAAGAAACCGGGGTAGAAACTCAAATACATGTACCCACGAAAATTAACATTTATAATAATAATTTCTTCTGTAGATGAAGACCTCGGATTGACTGAAAATGTTCCGATAAAATCATTGAAGAGATTTCTAATAGCCCATGCTTTAATGAAATGCAAAATATTGTTCACAAAAGTAAATACCACGCTTTAGGAATGCATTCATCTACGTATACCTACATGGATATTTTTTCTGTTTTTTTTTTTGTTTGTTTTTTTTGTTTTTGTTTTTTGTTTTTTTGTTTTGTGGCTTTTTGGTTTTCCTTTTTTTGTTTTTTTTTTGTTTGTTTGTTTTGTTTTTTTTTACAAACATTCTAAGTGGAAAAATCTCATGAAACTACTTCTGACTTTGGGTCTCTGCATTTACCTCGAAAAAATGTGAATATAACAGAAATAATAATAAGAATAAGAAGAAGAAGAAGAAGAAGAAGAAGAAGAAGAAGATATATATATATATATATATATATTTAGTATATCGAGGCAGCAAGTAATTTTCTAAACATATGCTATTAAATATAAGAGACAATGAATGTCTATTATGTTTAATCATGAGCAGTTCTAAACGTCGTATTTTTGCTTTAATTTCAGTTGAAAATAAAGACAAAAATTCTCCAACATTTGGATAATTATTTATTGGTTTTCTTCTAAGCTTTCGGCTCACATGAGCCATCTTCAGAGAGGTAGTTTAAACTGAAATATTATAAAATCCACCATCACCGACGATTTTATTTTGTGTTGACATAAAACTCCGCTTGGCAACGGCAATATTTACCAAAAATAACAAACGCAGTTCTTAAGTTTGCGATGCGGTTTTATGACGTCACACCGCGGGATAGCGCGAAATGACAACAAAACCATCTAGTCAAATGCAATGTAATATGTTATTTCCTGTTTTAAAGTTGATTTTATTGAGTGTTGGTTGTTTTGATTTTTTTTTTAATCATCTCACCCCAAGCAAGGCATTCCACTGCCACTATTGCGCATGGGGCTACATAGGGGAAGGTAAAGAGAAGGAGTGGATAGACATAGGGAATGTCAGGAGAAAGGTGACAGATGAGTAAGGATAGCGAGGATGAGGGTCGGGCAGATGGGAAGAGTGCTTGATAGAATGGGAGCAGGTTAGTGTGTTAGGAGGTGTGTATTGACCTTACATTTAAACTCCTGGAGATTGTAGCCGTCGGGGAAGCAATCGTTTGGAAGAGAATTCCACAGTCGGGAAGTGCGAGGAAAGAAACTGTTGGAGTAGAAGTTACGGCTGCATTTTATCGGTTTCACTGTAAAAGGGTGGGATCTAGTTGCTAATCTAGTATCTCGTGCAAATTCGTATTTAGGGGGCACCAGTGATCTAAGTTCATCGGAGCAGAAGCCGTGAAAGTATTTATAGAAGAGACACAGGGAAGCCACGTCTCGCCGGTGGGAGAGAGACTGCAGGCGGTCTGCCGAGTCGGTATCTATCACATTACAGACCCTCCTCCGAACCTTATCGAGAAGCCCGAGGAGAACAGCAGGGGCACCCGACCAGATATGGCAGCAGTATTCAATGCCCGGGCGGATGGTAGATTTGTAAATGTGCAGGATAAATTTAGACGGAAAAAACTTCCGGGCCCTACACAGAGAACCGACTTTCATAGCAGCGGATTTAGCAATGGATTCGATATAGTCATTCCATTTGAGGTCCGCTGAAAGTGTGAGACCAAGGAGGCGTAGTGTTTTACTCTCTGGGAGGCAAGCCTGGTCCGTGCTAATGGGAGGTAGGTGAGATTGTCGATGATGGTTAATTGACAGTAGCTTCGTTTTAGAAGCATTAAAATTTACTAGCCATTTCTTACCCCAGTCCAATATGGATTGGAGGTCTTTTTCAATCTCGGTTGCGAGTTTAGCTTTGACGCCTACACCAGATTTTTGTTGGAGGCGAGAGTAAACTGTGGTGTCATCGGCGTACAAACCTATTTGGGTTCTTATGGAATCAGGGAGATCATTAATATATATCAGGAAGAGTGTAGGACCTAAGATGGAGTCTTGGGGAACACCTGCGTTTGTATGGTAGTTCTGAGAGGCATGTCCGTTTAATACCACTTTCATTGTGCGGTTAGAGAGGAATGACTGGATTAGTTCAAACAAATGTCCAGTTATACCATAGCTCCGCAGTTTACATAGAAGGCCAGCATGCCAAACTCTGTCGAACGCCTTAGATATATCCACTGCAACGGTTCGAGCTTCGCCATTCCTGTCGAGTGCCTGGTATATGTATTCGGTGATGGTCGTTAGCATATCATCAGTAGACCTGGTGAAGCGGAAACCATCTTGCTTGTCCGAGAGGAGCCTGTGTGCTGTGAGATGCTGAACCACCTCGGCGTTGATAATGGCTTCGAACACTTTGCCAAAGATCGGAAGAAGGCTGATAGGGCGGTAATTTGCAGGGTCATAGGGTTCTCCAGTGTTTTTAAATATAGGAACTATAGAGGAAGATTTCCAACAGGCAGGAAAGCAGGAAGCAGATAGGCAGAGGTTGTAGAGCTTAGAAAGGATAGAGGAGAGTTCAGGGGCACATTTCTTTAAGACTATGGTTGGGATTCCGTCACCACCGCTCGCTTTGTGAGGGTCAAGTTTTAAGATTATCTTAGAGACAAGCGAAGGTGTAATGCGGACATCATTCAGTTGTGCCTCGGTTCTAGGTGAGAAGTCGGGTGTAAAAACTCCAGACGAGTCCAGACTCGAATTGTTCGAGAATCTGCGGGCAAAACATTCAGCCTTATCTGCTGGGGAGGTGAGGACCTCAAATTTGTTGATTAGCGGGGGTATTGTGGACTTGCTCTTGTTAAGTACTCTTTTACAGAGTCGCCAGTAGTCTTTAGAGCCGAATTTAGAGCATGCTATGCGTTGCTTCATTCTGGCAGCAAACAACATCTTAGCTTCGTTAAGTATCCTTTTACACTTATTACGAGCTGAAGTGAAAAGGCGCCTGTTTTGTTCCGACGCATAGTTACGATAGAGTCGGAAGAAATGATTCCGGTGGGCAATGGCAGCCGAGCAAGCGGGTGAGAACCATGGAGACGAATGAGATTTAAGCTGGAATTTCCTAGCAGGGATGAAGGCATCGATGCCAGCCTTAACCCAGGAGGAGACCTCGGATGCACATTCTTCGATGGGAAGACTAAAGACGTTGTTCCAAGGGATGTCACAGAGGAAGTCTCGGAACGAATCCCAGTCTGCTCTTTGATAGCAGTAGGATATTCTACTTGTCTGTGTTTCATGGGTCGGGCGGGAGTGGAGTGAAATATTGACGGACACTACAGTGTGGTCAGAGTTTCCAAGTGGGCAGAGTTGTCTGGTAGTGCAAGAGTCTGGGATGGAAGTGAAGCAGAGGTCTAGAAGTGAGTCCCTTCCGTTAGGGTTGTCGGAGAAACGCGTGGGGAAGTCCACTACTTGCGTAAGGGATTGGGTGATTGAAAAGTTCATGGTGTGGACACCAGCAGCGTCAGTGACAGCGTTCTTCAGCCACTTGGTGTGGTGGGCGTTAAAGTCACCAAACACGAATACATGGGCAGAGGGATGGGTAGAAATGGCTTTGTCAATATTGTCAGAAATGATGTCAAGATTTGATGTACATGGCCTCGAATATCTGCAGGTTCCTCTTACTGTGTGTATGAGGAAGGATCACCGTATTGTTGAGCAAAATCTGTCTGATATTACCTACATGTTTATGTTTTTCAGAGAAATGTTGTTTAATAGTACTCTGATCAGAAAGATGACATGTAAGTCTACGGGAGAGCGTGGTTGTAGTAAAACCAATATATGTACTAGGTTTTTGATTAGTATCAGAGATGCAATCTCTGAATGGGCATGTAAATTGGTACACTACATTGGTTTTTTGTAAAGAATTTAGTTTAGTGCTTGTTGGATTATTATAGACTATGAGGTCAATTATATATATATATATATATATATATATATATATATAAATGAATGAATGAGAGAATGGCAAACCCGTAAAACGGGTAAGATAATTCAAAGGATGTTCTAATAATAATTAGAAAAAAATAGAGAGCTCAATGGAAATTATCCAGAGCAATTTGCTAAAGTCTGTGTGTCTATTTGGTGCATATTCCTACCCTATTTTGTATGTTTATCTATTCTCTCCTAATAATTGTTTTGTATTTGTGTGATTTAATTTATGTATATATCCTATATTGGCGCTTTTTTTGAGTTGTTTATTTATATCCTCCTTTTTGTGTGTGTATATACTCTTTCCTAATATTTATTTTGAGTATGTGTGATTTAATGTATGTGTTCTGTATAGTTTTATATATGTGATTTTATGTATCTATTCCCAATTTATTTACGGTTTAAATGAATTAAGGTTCCTTTCCTGTTAAAATACGCGTTTTTTTAATATTCTGAGTGAAATTAACATTTATTTCAACGATCTGAAGGAGGCAATTGTAATTTTTTGTATATTGCCGAAGAAAATTCTGGTTTATAACCGTTTGGTTATGTGGTCAGTTTTCCTTTCAATATATATATATATATATATATATATATATATATATATATATATATATATATATATATAAGAAAGAACATTAAAGTTAACCCCTATCCACAGGGGTTGACCTCAGTGTCCACTTTTAGATTTACATATACTCTGTCTGTTATTTAACACATTAACCTATCAATATAGCATATTTTAAAAATATATATTATCATATATATTCGGACTTTGAATAAGTTCTAACTGATTTTACATGAAAGAAAACACCAGATAGAGAACGCCACTGGAAACTACGTAAACTTAAGGAATCAGCACATATGCTAGGCTAGAAAAATCTCCTAAGCCAACCAGGTATAGAAATCCCTATTGGATAAAGTTGAAATAATAGATAGAGAACGCCACTGGAAACTACGTAAACTTAAGGAATCAGCACATATGCTAGGCTAGAAAAATCAACTAAGCCGACCAAGTATAGAAATCCCTATGGGATGAAATTGAAATAATAGATAGAGAAATCTCCTAAGCCGACCAATCATAGAGATGAATACAATCTGGGAACTTGTCACTCAAAGTATTCTCCATCGCTGGCCATTACTTTTTTTTATCTTTCTTGCAGCATTTGGATTCTATGCCATAAAAACGACACATCTTTTGAGTAAAACTGCCAATTGACCCATTTTTGGCATCGTCAAAAAATAAAAGTGCTGCTCTGGTGAATACGGCGGGTAGGTTTTCTGCAACATGTGGCCTTAAATAAACCAGAACAGACATGGTCTGGAATTACAGAAGATGATGTTAAATTTGCACTAAAAAAAGCACACAATTGGAAATTCCCAGGTATAGATAAAATTCCTAACTTTTGGCTATATTATTTAAATACAGCACATAAAGAACTAGCCAAAAAACTTCAAGAAATGGTTGACGATCCCACTAAAATTCCTGCATGGATGACCAAAGGAATTACATTTCTTCTACCCAAGAATGGTGACACAAACAACCCAAAAAACTACAGACCAATTACATGTCTTCCGACAACATATAAACTATTAACATCTATTTTAACAAAACAGACATATTTATTCTTAGAAAGAAATGACATGATACCGCTTGAACAAAAAGGGTGCAAACGTGGCTGTTATGGTTGTAAAGACCAATTGCTAATTAACAAAATGATCCTGGAAAACTGCTACAGTACAAAGAAAAATCTTAGTACTGCCTGGATAGATTATCGAAAGGCATTCGATAGTGTGCCACATTCCTGGATTTTAAAGACTTTAAATATATACAAGATATCGTCCGTCATCATTAATTTCATCAAACAGCGCATGTCTATATGGAAAACAACCCTTTACCTCAATCATATAAATGGAACCTATAAGTCTGATGAAATAAACATCAAAAGAGGTATATTTCAAGGTGATTCTTTATCTCCCTTACTATTCTGCATATCATTAATAGCACTAACCAGTCAACTTAATAAGGCAGAATGTGGTTATAAAATATGCCAAAAGAAAATAAGCCATCTATTTTACATGGATGACTTAAAGTTGTATGCTAAGAATGATAATGAGCTGGAAGGTCTTCTGTAAACTGTAAAATGCTTCAGCGAAGACATTGAAATGAAATTTAATTTGAATAAATGTGCTAAAGCTACAATTTTACGTGGATCAATACAAGAAACATCCTCAATTAGCTTAGACCCTGCTGTAACAATAAAAGAATTGAAACCAGAAGAAGCTTATAAATACCTAGGTGTAAATGAGAGCGAAAACATTCACCATAAAAAAATCAAAGAAATAGTGCGTAAAGAGTACTATAGAAGGCTACGAATGATATTAAAAACTGAATTAAATTCACAGAACAGAGTTATGGCCATTAATAGCCTTGCAATCCCACTTGTTCAATATAGCTTTAACATCTTAAACTGGACTCTAAACGACATCAGGTGAATGGATGCTAAAACAAGAAAGCTTCTTTCTAAGCATAAGATGCATCATCCAAAGGCTGATGTAGACCGTCTATACATACCCCGTAAAGAAGGTGGAAGAGGTCTTATTCAGCTGGAATTGTCATACAAGACACCAACTATTGGCTTACTAACATACATAGAAACAACAAAGGATTGGATGATACAATTAGTAAGACAACATGAAGAAAGAAAGAAAAAATATTCAATAATAAAAGAAGGCAGTAAATACAAACAAGATTTACAGTTAGTAGATTCTGTAGAAAAGCAAAACAGAAGCCAAGAACCAACTATTGCGGCAAAAAATATGAAAATGAAAGCCAAAGATAAAGCTCTTGAACAGATGAAACAGCGCTGGCAAGACAAACCTCTGCATGGCCAATATCCAGAACGTGCCAATAAATCCAATGTTGACAAAGTTAATACTCATCGATGGTTACGTGCATCTGGATTAAAGTCTTAAACTGAAGGCTTTATTCTTGCAGCACAAGACCAAAGTCTTTTCACTAGAAACTTTCAGAAAAATATTATACATAATAATATGGATGCAAAATGCAGGTTTTGTGATAAACACCAAGAAACAATAGACCACCTAATCTCAGGCTGTTCTGTGCTTGCCCCAAATGAATATAAAAATCGCCACGATAGAGTTGGGCAATATTTACATTGGGCAATGTGCAAACATTATGGAAAAGCTGTAAACAAACACTGGTATGAACATCACCCAGCACCGGTTACAGAAATAGAAGATGTAACCATTCTATGGGATTACACCATCTACACAGACAGAAAAATTGAAGCAAACAGGCCAGACATTATTGTTAAAAACCAGAAGGAGAAAACTTGTCTATTAATTGATATGGCTTGTCCAGCGGATTGTAACCTAGCAATCAAGGAATTCAAAAAACTATCAAAATATAAAGACCTGGAAATTGAAAGAGAAAAAATGTGGAAATTGAAAACAAGAATCGTGCCAGTGATAGTAGGTGCACTTGGAATGATAAAAAATGGAACAAAACAACACATTGAAAGAATCCCTGGAAACCCCAGCTTAAGAGATAAATCGTCTTGTTAAGTACAGCCCACACACTAAGGAGAACTTTGTCTATGTAACGCTAGGGATGATAGGGGAGATATCAGTGATGTCTCTTTCGATACATGATCGCCCGAGTGTGTATCACGTATGGCACTTAACTGACTTCATCTTTTTTTGCCAGCAAATAGCCGTAGCAACCTATATGACTGTGTGCAGAAGTATTTGCAAGCGTTTGAAGAACTGAGTCAAACAACCGGTTATTCGTATCTATCATTTTGATAAAACGTCTTTACAAACTCATAGATGCGTGAAGGTGACCCGGGTTGCATTTATATTGTAGAATATTTTAAATGTGTCAGTTTTTTGGTGACCGCTTGAAATATTGCGTTGTCCGGAAAGTTTATTCTAATTTCCAGTTGTTAATGTTCCAACAATTTAAATGACGTCATATTTATCAACATATATAATATGCTTACATTTCCAATTAAAGCACACTTCAAAGAGAAAGTTTAAAATTATTTAATACATGTCAATGGTGCATTCATATAGAAGATTATTGTTGTGAGATCTCCTGTTTGTCTATGAAAATGGACTCAACTTGAGTATACATATACTCCTGCCATAGAAAGAACCAGAGAGATCCGTTAAAGTTATCGGGACTGATCCGTAAGTTACCGAACGATACCGAAGTTACACAGTGAATACCGCGTCAGTTGGCATAGTAGCACTGAGCTCCACTCAGCCAGAAAAGTATTACACGGATATACTATTTCAAACATGGCTTCACTTGAAAGACGTGTATATATATATATATATATATATATATATATATATATAGATATATATATATATATATATATATATATATATATATTCCTTACTAATCGTATTCCTGGATTACTAACCTGCGTTCCAGTTTGTATATTTACATTCAATATAACCTATTTTTCTATCTATAATATCTGTTTTCTTGATCATTATTTTGTGTGGTTCCTCACCCGGATCTACAACAATTATAAAGTGCATTTTAGACAAGTGAAGTATTTTATTGCCGTAAATAAAAAATGCCTTGAAAGCAACAAAGTAGATATGTGCTGTGTGCGGTGAAGGCCCTTTACCTGAATGAATTGTACGAGAGTGGTTCGTTAAATTTAGAGTGAGTGATTGTAACTTTATCGTTGAAGAACGCTCAGACGGACACCTCATTCCCACTATAAATGACGACCAAATCAAGAGAGTGATTAAGAATGACACAACGCGATAATTGATAGAAACACTAAATTTATCAAAATTTACCATCCATGAACACTTAGTGAAGCTTGGCTACGCAAATCGCTACAGTGTTTGAGTACCACTTGATCTGTGTGAAAATAATGCCACCTTTTTGAAGTAATTTTTTTTAGGTGATGAGAAACAAATCGTTTAAGACAATGTCCAATTATAAAATGCATTTTAGACATTGGTGCTTTGTTATTAACGTAAAGGCAAAAATATTTCGCAAGAAACAAAAAAAGATATGTGCCATTTACGGTGAATGGGCTTTAGCTGACAGAACTTTATAAAAGTGGTTTACTAAATTTCGAGTTGGTGATTGTAGCCTTATTAACCCTCTAGGGCCATTCGTATCATATTTGATACAGTATGAAAACAAGCATTGAAAGAAATATTTTCCTGAAAAATTTTTTAAGAGAAATATTTTATAAATTTCAAATGAAAGCAGTACTGACTGCCAATGAATACCAAATGTTTCCTTATAGGGAAATACCAAATGTTTCCTTATAGGGAAATACTGTATCAAATATGATACGAATGGCCCTAGAGGGTTAAGTAGTAATTAGTGGGGGATCTGTTTATTACTTCATAACAATATAGAACTGATCCCCCATTTTATGACAAGTAGAAGCCTTAATCATATTATATTATTAACCCTCTAGGGCCCTTCGTATCATATTTGATACAGTATGAAAACAAGCATTGAAAGAAATATTTTCCTGAAAAATTTTTTAAGAGAAATATTTTATAAATTTCAAATGAAAGCAGTACTGACTGCTCAGTCAATGAATACCAAATGTTTCCTTATAGGGAAATACCAAATGTTTCCTTATAGGGAAATACTGTATCAAATATGATACGAATGGCCCTAGAGGGTTAATTAAGAACGCTCCGATAGAATTCGTTCCCCCACTACTGATGCTGACCAAATCAAGACATCGATTGAGAATAATCCGCATTTGACAACGCAGAAATTGAAAGTAACACTAAATTTATCAAAATCCACCATCCATGAGCACTTAGGGAAGCTTGGCTACTCAAACGACATTTTGATACCACTTGATCTGACTGAAAAGAATTTTTGAATCGCATTTCTATCTGTGTTTTGCTTTGTAAACGCAATCAAAATACATTCTTTTTAAGTAAATTGTGACGGGTGATGAGAAATGAATTGCTTACAATAATGTTCAGCGGAAAAATCCGGGGTAAGAGAAATGAGCAACATTTAGCCAACCCAAAGCCAGGCCTTCGGGGTAAGAGAAATGAGCAACATTTAGCCAACCCAAAGCCAGGCCTTCGGGGTAAGAGAAATGAGCAACATTTAGCCAACCCAAAGCCAGGCCTTCGGGGTAAGAGAAATGAGCAACATTTAGCCAACCAAAAGCCAGGCCTTCGGGGTAAGAGAAATGAGCAACATTTAGCCAACCCAAAGCCAGGCCTTCGGGGTAAGAGAAATGAGCAACATTTAGCCAACCCAAAGCCAGGCCTTCATCTTAAGAAAGTAATGCATTTGTGCAAAGTCTGTGCATCTGGTGGGATTGGAAAGGAATCTTGTACCATGAACTTCTGCCAAGTAAGAAGTTAATTTATTCTTTGAAAAGCACAGCTCGCAACTGGAACAATTAAAGGTATCCAAAAAAGGAAACGCCTATCATTAGTGAACAGAAAAGGCGTTGTTAACCATCAGGATAATGTCAGACTGTTGCATCTTGCATGAGATGTCTTACTCCACTCGTCATATTCACCAAGCATTGCTCACTTGGATCGAGAAACCACTGAACTTCCTGTAAGACGTAATCATGTAGTCGAAGGAAAAATGGAGAAAGCTTCTGCAACAAAATGGTTTACATTTAGTTGAATAAATATTTAATAGCATTATTATGTTTTGTGCTTTAATTTCTTTTAAAAACCATCATGATCTTTCCGGAAAACCCAATATTAAAATCCTATGAGAAATGTTTTTAAATCAATTTATATATGTTTATTTGGTCATTTTCCTTCACCGTCTGTCGATAAGAAAAAGTAAGCATTTTAAAAGCAGTCAATAATCAATAAAATCGATGCAATATGTTTTACTATTTAACTTCAAACTTAGAAATTAAACGAGAATTCGGATTGGCAAAAACATTTGCAAGTTAGCGTTAGATTTTCAATTCCGTTTCGAAATTCGACCAATGAATAAAAGAGCGAGTAATGACTTCCCTGGATGCTTTGGTCTTCTGTTCTTGACGCTGATTGAATTATGGAATTACAGAATACTTGTCCAAGCGATTCGGTGAATAACAATAAAGAAGCAACTAAGAATATCACCAATTATTCGACTAATATTTTAGACCTGACTTTTTCGTTTCAGACATTTCTTTGTTTAATTTCTTTTTTTCAACTTTTCGTGTTCCAATTCGAACAAAAGATTCTTAAAACGACTATGCGAAACAAAAGGATCTCTGGTTTTTCTCAGAATCTGAATTTGCCTGTGACGTTTGGTGTTATGGACTCTTTTTCACTCCTACTCGCCTTTCCTTTCTACTCGACTGGAATTTGATTCGTTCTGTTGGACGGAAATAAAACAGATTACAGACGGGGGTGCAGTTCTCGACCGTTGCTCACCGACAAAAAGTCTCTGTACATCGATGAACGAAAGAAATACTGAAGAATGAACATAAAATTATATATATATATATATATATATATATAGTACCGGGCAAAAGTATTAGGAGAACTATTTTATCTTTCATGAAGCATCAAAATAAAGTTTAAAATCACCCCCGTCCTAACACTTGCACACTACCAGTGTTGTGCAAAAGTATTAGGACAGGGGTGAGTTTCCTAAAAATCACACTGAAATTCAAATACAGGGTGAAAAGCCAAGTAAGATGCTAATAAATATTGATTAATTAAAACTAGCTGTAAAAGAAATGTATTAAAAAGAAGTTATATTTAGTTTTTCGTATTTTCTATTAAACAAGTTATTTTGAAACTACTCTATTTAATATCTATGGGATATTTTGAGTAAAAAATTGACAAATCTAATGTTTTTCCGCAAGGCACACTTTGGGAACAAATACAAACTGCTTGGCAGGAGATACCATTAGATACATTGAAGAAGCTTGTGATGTCAATGCCTGACAGAATGGAGGCTGTGATCAAAGTAAAATGCTATTATACTAAATATTAAATTTATTTTGTAACAAGTATTTTTTCTTGTTAAAGCATTTGTTGAATAAATCAAATAAAATTACTTTAATTAAATTGTTTATTTTCTGCCAATATGCCTCATAAAAGATAAAATAGTTCTTGTTCTAATACGTTTGCACTGTACTATATATAATATTCACTACGAAAATACATAGACTGGATTTTAAAAAATAACTAACTATGTACGGCTTGAGTGTTCAAGTGCAGCAAACATTCAGTTCAAACTTAATCATCATTTTTAGTAAATGTAATTGTAATAATTGCAATTTTATTGTAAAGAAACACATGCCATTCATTGACTAAGCAGTCGTGATATAATGGTTAGTAAGCTCATCTCGCTAGATTAATTGTGACTGAGTCATGAGTTTAGCCCATACATCAAGCTTTGAGGTAGATCAAAACTGTGCTTAGCAACAAAAAATAAATGTTGTTATTCCCTCAACACACACCATACCACGATAAACTGTGCCTATGGGGACTAGTTATGACTTTAAACAGAAAGTGTGTCATTGTGGCTACTGAAGTAAGAATATATTGCTTTAATGAAAGAGAAATTATAGCATGATTAGGTCAGTTATTGCCGCCAGTTAAATTAACTGTAAAATAGATGAAGTCCTGCTTTCCCCATCCTTTTTGGCCATCTGCCATATTTTTTACGATTAACAAGAATATATATTCTGGCTAATGCTACTTAAATTATGCTTTTCTTTGTTCCCTAAACGTAGAGTTGAGATCAAAACTTAGTATTCGTTTTTTCTTTATTTTAGACAGGTGAAGCCTGGGGGTTCCAAATCTGTAGCAATGCCACTCTCATTGCACTAAGAGTCGGTGTAATATCGATTCCAGTTTGACAATCTTAGCCTGCTTCCGTATGCCTATTCCTGTATATGACTTCCCCAACTCAAAAACGACCTTGTAGTACATCCCGCCTAAGTGAGATCAAGCAAATAATCGCTTTTCTTTATTCCTTAGCCTTCGTACTAAGATCAAAATGTAGTAACTGTTCTCCGCATCTTTAACGGCAGGATTAACCATTCCCTTGCAAGAAACATTCGGTATCGAGCAGCCAGTACTAATGGAATTACGCTTTCTTCATTCTCTGACAGTCGAGCTGAAGTCAAAGTATAGTATCTGTTCTCTTCATCTCTAATGGTAATATTAATGGTTCAACCTTCTTTTGAGCTTAAAACAATCTTTAAGAAAAATACGTTTCTCAAGTTCGGTAGCTACAATTGTTATTTCCAGTACGAATAAGAATTTCCTTGCTAATCTTTTGTTTAAAGTAATGACGAACGTCGACAGTTGATTCAATAATCATTATTTGAATGAATTGTGCCATCCATTTTAGTTGTTTCGGTTGTTTTAAATTAGAGAATGTCGGGAAAGGAAGGATCGCATGAACTTCGGTCCAGATTTTCAATATTCTATCCACACGCACAGCATACTTATTCAAATATATATATATATATTATTCTCACACTCTTTCTCTCTCTCTCTCTCTCTCTCTCTCTCTATATATATATATATATATATATATATATATATATAGATATATATAAACTTATTTACAAATGGAACTTTGTCTGTATGTATGTGTGTGTGTTTGTATGTGTGTGCGTGTGTCCGTTATCTATAGACTCCGAAACGGATGAACCGATTTTCTTGAAAATTTACACAGTTGTACTATAAGCGTCTGAGAGTGTTCTTAGCTAGGGTTTGTGTCGAGGTACCCCCGATAAATATCGAAAATCTATAATCGAAAAAATCGGGTTATAGAAGGAGTGATCCGATTTTAATCAAATTTGATACACTCATAGACAAAGACATAAGAAACGATATTCAAAAGTTTCAAGGTTGCAGTTCTTATAATAGTGCAGAAAATCGATTATATATATATATATATATATATATATATATATAAGGCAAGATGTTTGTGTGTGTGTCTTTTTATCTGCCTGTATGTCTGTATTTTTTTCAACCATTTTATTTTAGTTTTTGCTTCGGGTTTGGCTCTAAGTAAGTATAATTGTAGTTCTTAGTCTCAGCCATGATACCATTTACTCAGAGGATTATTTAGCCTTCAAAACTCAGTTTACGACCAAAAAGACTTACTTGATATGGATACCAGGAAATCAAAATTTGACTTACATCCATTCATTTTTCTTTCAGCCTACGGTTTCGCTTTAACTGGAAACAACTATTGCTTTTTAGTCTTTCGTGCCAACGTCAAAAGAGTCTGAGCTCCAGGAACATGGAATAGTTTTAAAGCTTTCATTACATCCGAGCAACGCCGGGCTTCACTGCTATTATATATATATATATATATATTAGAACCTTGAATAAGTTCTCGCTGTTTTCCAACAGATTGGGTTCCCAGAAATGCGTGCTTGCAGTTTCAAATGGTAACGCATCTATAAGGAAGTACTAAAAGCAAGCTTGAAATTCAGTGAATGTCATTTCGCCGAAGTGTACACAACTTCGTTTTTAATAGCGTTAAACATGTCAGATTTTGTTCCAAAGAAAGTGTATTTCCGGGAAATTTTACTGCACTACTTTATTCAAAAGATATCTGCAGTTGAAGAACACAGAATTCCTGCTGAGATTTGTGGCGACCATGCTCTATCGGACACAACATGGTTTAGACGCTTCAAAAGCAATGATTTGGAAGTTGAAGATAAAGAGCTCTTTTGTTCACCGAAAGATGTTCGAAGACAAAGAATTGGAGGCATTACTTCATGAAGTCTCATTTCAGGTGCAAGATGAATTTGCAGAATCATTAGTAGTTGATCACAAACGTTTGAAAGCATTAGAAATGATTCAAAAACAAGGACATTAAATGCCAAACGGGTTGAAGCCGAGAGACATCGAAGGGCGTTTTGTCTTGAATGAATAGCTGCTTTAACGGCAGAAAAGTTAGGTTTTCTGCATAGTATCGTGACCGATGATGAGAAGTGGATACACTACGATAATCCTAAGTATAGGAGATCATGGGGTAAGACTGGCCATGGATTATCATCAACGGTAAAGACGAATATCCATGGTTCGAAGCTTCTGCTATGCATTTAGTGGGATCAGCTGCGTGTAGTTTTTTATGAGCTACTTAAACCGACTGAAACTATCACAGGTGATTGCTATCGACTACTATTGATGCGTTTGAGCCGAGCATTGAAGAAAAACATCTGATATACGAGCAGAGACGCGACAATGTGATTCTGCAACATGACAACACAAGGCCACATGTTGCAGAAAACCTACCCGCCGTATTCACCAGAGCAGCACTTTTATTTTTTGACGATGCCAAAAATGGGTCAATTGGCAGTTTGACTCAAAAGATGTGTCGTTTTTATGGCATAGAATTCAAATGCTGCAAGAAAGATTAAAAAAAAAAAAGTAATGGCCAGCGATGGAGAATACTTTGAGTGACAAGTTCCCAGATTGTATTCATCTCTATGATTGGTCGGCTTAGGAGATTTCTCTATCTATTATTTCAATTTCATCCCATAGGGATTTCTATACCTGGTCGGCTCAGGAGATTTTTCTAGCCTAGCATATGTGCTGATTCCTTAAGTTTACGTAGTTTCAAGTGGCGTTCTCTATTATTTCAATTTCATCCCATAGGGATTTCTATACTTGGTCGGCTTAGAAGATTTTTGTAGCCTGGCATATGTGCTGATTCCTTAAGTTTACGTAGTTTCCAGTAGCGTTCTCTATTATTTCAACGTCATCCCATAGGAGGCGGTGATCCCCTTTCTTCCTCCGTATGTGGTCATCTACGCCCGATTTTTTTATAACCCCTCCTGTTACGGCCTTGCGATGTTCTTGTAGCCTTACTTTAAGCGGGTGGCCTGTTTCTCCTTCATATTTCTTCTCACAGCTACTTGGAATAGCATATTCACAGTCCTTAGCCATATCCTTCTCTGTTGTTATTATTATTATTATTATTATTATTATTATATGTTGGGGCGCTCTCCACCTTTCCACGGAAATGGACTATTCGGATCACTACATAAAATAGTAGTGATTATACCTCGAGGAAGGAAGTCGAGTGAGCGAGTCCGTAGGGTATTTCCGGTATTGCACCGGAAGTGTTCTACTAGTCAATCTATCACGTCTCTACGACGATACTGTATCCTAATTACCTTGTTCTGTATTCTACTAATCCTCACCTCTTGTAAATACTTCTCTTTCCTGTCAATACACCTACTTTTATACTATTGCGTTGTTTTGTATTATTTCACATAATTCTGTTACCCGACGTAAACTTATACATGTTAGTTTAATGGGGATACGTATTTGAGTTCCTATCCCTGTTTTTCATTTTTTTAACCAAGCCACTTTCTCACCGGCGGGATGTGGCTTCCCTCTGTCTCTTCTCTAGATATTTTCACGGCTTTTGCTCTGACGAACTTAGGTCACTGGTGCCCCTTCCTCAAAAGTTTACTCGGACAACCAGACTGGCAACAATGTCCCATCCATTTACACTTAGATCAACCAAATGCAGGCGAAAATTCTATTCCAGCAGCTTTTTCTCGTGCTTCCCGCCTGTGGAACTCCCTTCCATAAACTTGCTTTCCTGACGGCTAAAACATCCAGAAATTTACATGCAAAGTCAATTCCCATCTCTTATCCACTTGAATCCAGTCCTTTCTACATCACCTCGTGTATTTTTTTCCTTTCTCTCTACCTTCGCAACTGTCTTCACTCCTGTATTCACATCCTTCTCTTGCCTTTTCTTTTTCTCCCCCTGTAGATGGTTCGTCTTTCTCTTCACTCTCCCCCTGCCTAATACTTCAACTTTCTTATGTAGCCCGTGCACATTAGTGGCGGAGCCGCCTTGCTTGGGGTGAACTGATTAAAAAAAAGTTAATAACAACCAGCCTAGATTGAGAAGGCCTACTAAAATGAGTCCACCCATTAAACGACCATTTCAATATTCTATGGAATACCTTGGTATATTTGCTAAGGAAATTAGAATAATCAGAACTTATCGTCCTGCGACCTCGGCCGAGATAGAACTCACTACACCTCTCCAGTATTCCCTATGCATTTGGAACCCTGGCGCAGTCTATAGCGAAATTCAATCTTGTCAAATAGCTGAATACTTGATGTTTCGTCAGGGCTACCAAGGGTGTTTTTATTGTGACACCAACACTAGATGGGTTGCCTCCAGGCCCCATTCTGTTATTTGACCCATAACTGGAGGGAAGTGATGGATTAATATCTTTCCCAAGGGTACCAGTGGTTATGTGAATGCAGGGTACTCGACTGGAATTCGAACTCGGCTCACCGATTTCTCTTACCAGGCCGACCTCCACTGCACCACAACACACATCTGTCACTGAACGCTTAGAGAGCCTGGTATTTCCAAGTGGTTACCCATCTAAGTACTGACCAGGCTCACGGTGATCGAACGAGAACCGGTGTATTCAACGTGATATGCCGTAAGACGAACATATTGGCAGTGCACCGCCGGCATAAACATAGAAAATGAATTCAGTAAATGATGTCACTTTTCATCCGATCTTATCAGGCTTCATAATAAGCGGTCAAAATCTTAGCCACATAAGATATGCATAGGATACATTGTTGATAACAGAAGCAGAAAGAAAACTACAAAAGATCCTACAGAAAATAGCGAACGAATACTAGTCAGCATAAATTGCAAGAAGACACAGTGAACGGTTATGAGTAAAAAGAATTGCTAACAGTATTTACATTATTCGGACTATTGTCCACATCTTTGTTACCATTTGTACGACGTTTCGGCCGTTGTACGCTCCGGCCTTCTTAAGATGCTAGGTATTTCGAATCAAACCCTTTATTACAATCACTGGGGAATATCATCCTCATTCCTTGCCTAGTAATGCTCGATTGGAAGTCATGAGTTATCTCCTTTTAACCCTGCAAGTTACTTGTTCACCACTGCTGTAGCCTGGTATTGAATTCACAACTCTTTGGGTCAAGTCACATGAACTAACCAACGTCTATATAAACTAGGCCATTGTCCTGAAGGACATGGTTAATTTCTGTGACTTGACCCAAAGAGACTTGAAGCAACGAAAATATTGTTGAACAGGAGTATGCTAAGAAATCCATGGACCAAACATGTGAGCAATGATGAAGTTTTAGAGAAAAAGGAAACAAAAAGGAAACAAAAAGAAAACAAAAAGAAAACAAAAAGTGAAATATTTACTTAACACCAGGAAGAGAGAGTTGAAATTTCTGAGACACATAATAAGAAAATTGGTCTTGGAAAAATGTGATACTCACATACAAGATTAAAAGCAAGAAAGACAGAGAGTAAAACAACGTTTAATAAACCCAGTGAACTTGAGTAAATGGATGACAGAATAAGGGTTTAGGAGAGACAACAAAATTTATTAAGAGTTACAAAAGAGTGGAAAATGTGCAGAGATATGACCACCTGAAGGAACACGGTGAATAGAAGAAGAAGAAGAAGAAGAAGAAGAAGAGGAAGAAAATGAAGAAGAAGAAGAAGAAAATGAAGAAGAAGCAGAGGAAGAAAATGAAGAAGAAGAAGAAAATGAAGAAGAAAATGGAGAAAAAGGAAAAGAAAATGAAGAAGAAGAAGAAGGAGAAGAAAATGAAGAAGAAGAAGAAGAAGAGGAAGAAAATGAAGAAGAAGAAGAAGAAGAAGAAAATGAAGAAGAAGAAGAGGAAGAAAATGAAGAAGATGTAGAAAATGAAGAAGAAGAAAATGAAGAAGAAGAAGAAGAGGAAGAAAATGAAGAAGAAGAAGAAAATGAAGAAGAAGAAGAAGAAAATGAAGAAGAAGAAGAAGAGGAAGAAAATGAAGAAGAAGAAGAAGAAAATGAAGAAGAAGAAGAGGAAGAAAATGAAGAAGAAGAAGAAAATGAAGAAGAAAATGGAGAAAAAGGAAAAGAAAATGAAGAAGAAGAAGGAGAACAAAATGAAGAAGAAGAAAATGAAAAAGAAAATAAAGAAGTAAAAAAAACGAAGAAGGAGAAGTAAGGAGAAAAAACGAAGAAGAAAATAAAGAAGAGAATGAAGAAGAAGAAGAAGAAGAAGAAGAAGAAGAAGAAG
Source organism: Ascarosepion bandense (assembly GCA_037127315.1). NCBI lineage: Eukaryota > Metazoa > Mollusca > Cephalopoda > Sepiida > Sepiidae > Ascarosepion > Ascarosepion bandense. The sequence goes on along the minus strand of JBBBDQ010001003.1, from coordinate 701,453 downwards.
TAAAGAAGAAGAAAAGAAGAAGAAGAAGAAACAGAAGAAAATGAAGAAGAAAATGAAGAAGAAGAAGCAGAAGAAGAAAAAGAAGAAAAAGAAAATAAAGAAGAAGAAGAAAATAAAGGAGAAGAAGAAAATGAAAAAGTAGAAGAAGAAGAAGAAGAAGATGATGATGAAAAGAAGAAGGAGAGGAAGAAAACCTACAATAATCTCAAATAATCCTCAAGTGACAACTATACAGAATATAATTTTAATTATTGATAATATTCACCATTGTTATTGCAGTTATGAAATATATTTCCCCGACATAAATATTCAACCGAAACGTGTCATTTTTACAAGGTGCAAAATCCAATTAGTAATTTTTTAGGCGTTCAAATAATTTCTAAATGAGTGTTTGCGTAAATATGAGTTTTTGAGACAGTGAGATACTTTTGAAAAATTGCATAAGACCCAGATTCAAATTCTTTAGATATGTTTATTCCAGACGATTTTGTTTCTTCGAAACTTTAGCCCAAGCCAAGAAAAGCGACAGAAGAGAATTTTCCAAAGTTAATTTAGCCGAATGAAATTTCGAACATCTGTGAAGTTTCATCTCTCTTTATTGAATTTATCCATGAAATATTTGGCTATGGTTTACCAAATCAAGTTTTGTAGCGATTCGAAATTGTCTATTAAAGAGAACCCTGAACTCAGTCAGAACCATGCATCTTTGTTTACAGGCACATAAATCATATCGCGTGAGCAATTTTATTTATGCACAAATGATAAAAAGGAAAAAATGCGGTTGGTCAATAAGCAAACAACAGACCGAGGAAATGATTTAATTAGTGACGAAGATATTTTACCATGTGGTTATTACAGATTTTAGGGATTTTAAAAGTTTGATATTTCAGATGTTTCTTTCATGTGGAATCACTATACATAGGAAAAATTCATTTGTGATGCACACTACCGGCCATAATTACGAGACCACGCCATTTAAAAAAAAGGAATGATGTATTTTATACTATTTTTAGTATTTATTGCCAAGTGGATAATTCTAAATGAAAATAGAATGGTTCTTTTGTTATTATTACTTTGCAAAATTTTCCAAGGCAGCCAGGAAGCCGTTGCTTTGGCCAGCCAATAAGAAGAGACTAGCATGGGGAAGAGAGCACGAAAACGAAAAAGTGGAACAAGTTACATAGACAAACCTTTCTTATTTGTTTTTATCTTATCATAGATAGATAGATAGATAGATAGATAGATAGATAGATAGATAGATAGATAGATAGATAGATAGAGGGAAAATGGACCAACCGAAATAGATAGATAGATAGATAGATAGATAGATAGATAGATAGATAGATAGATAGATATGACAGATAGGGATAGATAGATGATAGATAGGGATAGATAGATAGGATAGATAGATAGATAGATAGATAGATAGATAGATATAAGAAATAGATAGATAGATAGAACAAACTCAGATAGATAGATAGATAGATAGATAGATAGATAGATAGATAGATAGATAGATGAACAGACTGAGATAGATAGATAGATAGATAGATAGATAGATAGATAGATAGATAGATATGAACAAACTCAGATAGATAGATAGATAGATAGATAGATAGATAGATAGATAGATAGATAGATAGATAGATAGTTTTCTACGAATGCATATTAGATATCAAGTCAGTTCTTCTTCTGAGATCACGTTTGATCAGAACACACCAAAGTGTGTCAAAGAGAATATCATGCCTTACTTAGGAAAGCCTGTGGTGATGCGTGTGCCATACATACCTACACATTTTAAATATTAATGAAGTTTTTGATTTGGTTACTGATGATAATGGCCTGGTAAGACTGATTCGCTTTACCGAAATATCATTGATATTCAACAAAATATTTTCAATGCTAATTCTTGAATTCATCTCTCGGTAAAGTATAAACAGGGAATAATATTATTGAAAAGTTCTTGGATTATAGTGAGCAGAAAAGATGTGATGAAATTTTGGAAATTATAGCTTTAGAGTTTGGGAGAAAAAGAAAAACGGAGATTCCTTGGCCTAAGTACAAGAAAGGGAAGCTCATTTGCAAAGAAAATTACAAAGTTGATTGTTAACCTGTTCTTCTCTCGATTTGTTTTAAAATTTATTTTCTATATTTCTCTACTTGTAAAATAACCACTATCGTAATACAACCGCAAAGACAACTGAACGATACCTCCGCTGTCTTTGCAAAGATTTCTATAGAATTCTCGAATCGATACTAACCTAATTCCCAGTTTTGCCCGAACAGAACATTTCAGAAATAAATTATCAACATTTATGTATTAGCTTTAACCTATTCTGGTACGAATCCAAAACTGTAGGGCACAGGGGAGAATGTAACTGAAAAAAATGAATGATGTATTTTATACTATTTTTAGTATTTTTTGCCAAGTGGATAATTCTAAATGAAAATAGAATGGTTCTTTTGTTATTATTACTTTGCAAAATTTTCCAAGGCAGCCAGGAAGCCTTTGCTTCAGCCAGCCAATAAGAAGAAGAGACTAGCATGGGGAAGAGAGCACAAAAACTGGACACCAGAACAGTTCATTTGATGCACATGTTATTGTGCAGTATTAACAAAAGAACCATTCTATTTTCATTTAGAATTATTCACTTGGCAATAAAAACTAAAATAGTATGAAATACATCATTTTTTCAAAGAAAACTGGGGTGGACTAATAATTATGGCCGGTGATGTATAATGACTTGGAGAGAAAACCAAAAGAGAGATAAACAGGATGAGACAGAGTAGAATAGAATTTGGCACGTCACAAATTATACGGAGGTTTGTTTAAAAAGTCGAGTGCACGTGAAACCTGACTATTGATGAAAATCACTCAAAGCAAAAGTAAAATTACTTTCATCTCTATCTTCATATCAAATTCCTAGATAAAGATGTAGTAAAAGTGGAACATATTACATAGACAAACCTTTCTTGTTTGTTTTTTATCTTATCATAGATAGATAGATAGATAGATAGATAGATGGAAAATGGAGCGACCGAAATAGATAGATAGATAGATAGATAGATAGATAGATAGATAGATAGATAGATAGATAGATAGATTCACAGTTTTGCACGAACAGAACATTTCAGAAATAAATTATCAACATTTATGTATTAGCTTTAACCTATTCTGGTACAAGTCCAAAACTGTAGGGCACAGGAGCAGAATGTAACTGAAAACGTTCAAAAACTGTCCTGCAGTATAATCGTTTTCAGTATTAGGCTAGGGATGGCGCCAAAGATGTGTAACATGTCAGGTTCTTTAATACACAGATATTTACTTTTAAAACAGTAAATGAATCGACATCAGCCATAGATTATATAAATATTATTCTTATAATTTTATTTCCAATGATTTCAAAAGAAAGAAACGACAGTTTTTCCTGATCAAAACTCACAAAACCTGTCACTTGCCAAAACGCAGAAAACATGTCACGTGTCAAAAGGCAACAAAAAAAACATGTCACTTGTCAAGACGCACAAAAATGTCACTTGTCAAAAAGCACAAAAGATGTCACTTGTCAAAAAACAAATAAACTTTGTTTTGATGCACGTAAAAAAAACTGTCTGCTTTCAAATTATTTTCTCTTTTTTTACGACAGGACTTTTCTGATTTCAAATGTTATGAATGTTGGTTCACTGTTTTCAACTAGACAACTTTTTACCCACATCTCTGTTGGATCTTCATAAGTCTGCCATTCATCAATGTGTCGAATATTGTTGTTACATCTGCCCTTGTCTGTTACTGATACAGTTTATCTTGAAATTGTGGTCAAAATCCAAGGAATTTGTAATGTTATTGGACCTGAGCTGGCATCACGGCTCCAGTCACTGTTCACCGTCATAACATATCTTTCTTTTGTTTCATTCATTTTTTAAAATTATTTTCATGGCAATTGTTCTAGTAAAATCTTTTCTTTAATACCTCGAATTCATGAATTTAAGTGCAGTACTAGATTAGCAGTTAGGTCTCATCATTTAATGCAGAAATTGCTAAATGCAACTATAATTTTTATATTAATGCGTTCTGTTCTGGCACTTCTTCCTTCAGAAATACTCTTCCGGTTTCTGGCTTTCCTCATGGACTACAATTTTCAAACATTTCAACAAAATGCTAGTTGTCATTTTTTGTCTCCCTGAGACCCGTTTTGTTTTTTTGTTTTTTGTTTTTGTTTTTGATTTTTTTTTTGTGTGTGTGGGATTACAACTCAGTAAGATTTTCTCAGTTTTCTTCTCTTAAAGGCTTATTATTTTTTGCGTCTTTGCGTCTTTATTGCCTTGCTTGTGTCAAAATGATTACGATTTGTTCAAAATAGAATCGACAAAAACACAGATCCTTTAGCATATTTCTACAAATATTTAACAAACATATCAAACAAATTCTTTTCTTTGTTTCATAAATACCAGATTATAAACATTATTTTCATGTGAATCAAAATATTTTGAGCAACGAATAATTAAATACATAAATAAATGACGTTATTTTCTATTTCTAGTTCGTAATAGATAATATATCTAATTATTTAATTATGTAGTTTTTGGTCATAATTAAATTAGACCGGGAAACAGCAGTATTAAAAGTGTCCAATACAATTATATTGTAGAAATTTTTAATATTTTTCATTTGTAAACGAGTTATTACGCAACCCCGGTTTCTACCTCCCGATGTCTTTAGGCGATTTACAAGAACTGATTTTACCTTCTTTTTTTTTAAGAACGCTCACGTAACAGAGATTTGTTTTGGGATCAACCAAAGATACTTTTATGACTAAATGATTAAACCACAAGTCTACTTTTAAACTGGAAAACTTTTTAAAATTGTACAAAACTGTCTAGCCACGTGTGGAAATTGAAAATAAAATATAGAAAAGGCCCAGACATAACGTGGAGTATAATGAAAACAGCCAAGCCGTACAATGGTGGCAAAATATGTAGACTGTGCCAGGAAAGAAATTTAGCTATTACGTTGTACAAACAAAAATGAATTATTGAATGAAAGAACAGAAATTATGACGAAGTGTAAACACACCAACAAATACCTATTTGGATCATACAATCATGGATGAAAACGTTCTAACTTCTCTTAATTTTGAAAATTGCCCGCTCGTAAAAAATCCCCGTCAGTGAGCGTTTTTTAAAAATCGGTAAAATCAGTTATTGTAAATCGCCTGAAGACACTGGAAGGAAGTAACCGTGGTTGCATAATAACTCATTTACAAATTATATATATATATATATATATATATATATAGTCATCAGCAGATAGATCTGTTTCGCTGTATCACAGCTCATCAGTACGGTTAGACATTGGATTGCTTTTTACACAGGATTGAAACCCGACCGAATTAGCGTCAGTCGGCGATTGTACCTCTGAGGTATGGGCGCTCGGTAGAAGGCAGACTTTAAGTGTGTTATATATCATGCATACATACGCCAGTAGTTAGAGTTCTCTAATTCATTACTGAATGAACGATGCGTAGATACTTGAGTAGCTACTGTTTTTTCAAATTCTACCATTCTTCCAGAGTGCTCAATCAGGGTGAATATATATATATATATATATATATATATATATTCACCCTGATTGAGCACTCTGGAAGAATGGTAGAATTTGAAAAAACATATATATATATATATATATATATATATATCCACCCTGTTTCTGGAAGAATGGTAAAATTTGAAAAAACATATATGGTAGAATTAGAAAAAAAAAATATATATATATATAACTTTAACCCAAAAGGCCAAGCAGGAAGGTAAATTCCAAAGAGCCGATCCTAATTAATATTAATTACATTAATATTAAACTGTTCAAGGTGGAGGGCTCAATGTAATTAATAATTTAAATTACAGAGCCAATTATAGAAGAAAATAAATTCCGATGTTCAAATCAGTTGTATGGCCATTTCTATTTCTTATTAATCCCACCCTTTTAATTTTTCTGTGATGTATATTTTTTTTAACTTCCGCCGGTAAAATATCTTGGTTTATTTTGAAATAAATTTGTCGATGATGCGTGAAATTTCTCTCGGGATTTCATGTAGTTGCTAGACAACTGATTTGAACATCGGAATTTATTTTATTTTTATATATATATATATATATATAATATTTTATTTTATATATATATATATATATATATATATCCTCTCTCTTATGCTCCTTTTTTCCGTCCACTCCACTCTCATCAATATTCTCATCCTTCTCTTACCCACTTCCTGACGCCCCCTATAACCTGTCACTCTTTCTTATAACTTTTCTACCATGTAACCTCCTGCAAAACAGTGGCAGTTTACTGGCACTGTTTTGCAGGAGGTTACATGGGATGAAAGTTATGAGAAAGTTATGTTACATGTTTTGCAGGGCGGTATATATATATATATATATATATATATGTGTGTGTGTGTGTGTGTGTGTGTGTGTGTGTGTGTGTGTGTGTGTGTGTGTGTGTGTATATATACCTTGCTTGGGGCGATATGTTTATAAAAAAATGTTTATCTTACTATTTTCAAAAAACTTTCAACGCACCATTTCCACCAGTAAACAATCTAAGGTTGTTGGTAGAAGTGATATGTTCGATATACAGGCCCTCCGAATTGCGAGATGTTTCTGATATTGTAATTTATATAGAATCTTTGCGTTTTCGATCGTGATTTTTCTTAAGAATTTATGAAAATTAAGGGTTAATAAATGTTTTTACGGCACTTTCATTAAAAAAAGAAAAGGCTTGCTGAACTTTCACGTGAGACCCGTCCTCTAGTATGGCAGTGAATGCTGGACAATCTCCTCAAAGAAGAAGAAAAAGAAACAAGAAGTAACAGAAATGTGATTCCACAGAAGGATACTGAGGATACTATGGAAACAGAATAGAAGTAAAATGGAAAGAAAAAGAAAGGTTTACATCAGGAAGAGATAGCTGAAATTTCCGAGTTACGTACTGAGGAAGGAGGGCTTAGAAAATCTAATACTTATATGAGATATTGGGGAAAGAGGGACAGAGAAAAACACTGCATAAAATACTTGATGAGTTTAAGTAAATGGATGGCGGGACAGAATTTAGGAAAAATTTCTGGTGCAGTAGATTCCGACTCAGAACGAGAGATCGAGGTGCCGAGTTCGAATTCCAGTTGAATTCCTTGCATTCACTTACGCACAAATACCCTTGGGAAAGGTATTAATCCGTCTCTTCCCTCCAGTTATGGGTTAAATAACATGACAGACTGGATTCTCTAGCCTTAGCTGGCAACCAGTCTACCGCAGAAAGCAATGGCAACCTACTGCGGGATAATCTTCTGCCCAGTCAGTCAAGTCTCTTTCGAGAGATGATAGTCCAAAACGTGTATCACGTATGGCACTTAGCTGACTGATCAAAAGGCCAAAATCTATTGGAGCTGCAAGAAACAGGAAATTATGAAGGGCCACGATTTTATACATCCTGAGGAGGCACGGCACGTAAAGAAATTCGTATTTCGCACAGCTAAATATTTCTCTTTTTGACAATCTTATATTTTGTCGTCTTAAAATTAATGGTTAGTTCTGTCTTCTCATTTTCCTTTACTACTTTCGCTAGGAGTTTCCGCAGTTTCTATCAGCCTTTATGTCATCTACATATCGTATGTTGTTAAGATTGTTTCCGCTACTTCGATAGCACTTGTATTCCAATAATGATCTCCTCCATTTAAAGGATGCATACGTTTAGATGAAACGACGTTACTTCGTCTTTGGCGCTTTTTCTACTATTGGGCATTTACTGATTTCACTCTCTATCTGCATGAAGGTGGTTTTGGCCCCAGTATGTGGGTTTGTTAAAAATACCGGAACGAGAAATGCAATATTTATGTTCAGAATGCTATCTGAACGAGCAATACAAATGCAGGCGGACCTTTATCTGCGCTTTATAGACTACGCAAAGGCATTTGAAAAAGTACAACACAAAGTATTGATAGAGATGCTCGACAACTTCGACATTTTCGGAAAAGACGTTAGGATAATCAAGAATCTATATTGGCAGCAAACTGCTTGCGTACGGATAGGAAGTGAACTCAGCAGGTATACAACAATAGAAAGGGGCGTAAGACAAGGATGTGTTTTCTCACCGGAACTTTTGAAACTGTACAGCGAAGCAATTATGAAAGAAACAAAAGTCTTGCCAGGATTCGTCATTAACGGACATAATCTCAACAATATCAGATACGCAGATAACAAGGTTCTTATAGCAGACACGGAAAGAAAAATGCAGGACCTTCTACAAAAGTTAGCAAAAGAAAGTGAGAAGAAAGGACAAACTTAAAGGAAACGATGCATGGTCGTCGGCAAAAGGAGGAGACCAATATGCTAACTGCAAGTTGGAGAATCTAAAATAAAACAAGTAAAAAATTTCAAATACATGGGAAGTGTTTTGACAGAGGATGGAAATTGCGACATGGAGATCCAAAGACGCATTGGCATGGCCAAAGTCGCATTTCAGAAGCTATCATGAGTACTGAAAGACAAGAAAATCTCATAAAAAACAAAGAAAAGAGTGCTGGATTGCTATGTGCTATCTGTCCTTCTGTATAAAAGTGAATACTTGACGATCTCATCAAGAATGAAGGAGAGGCTCGAGGCATCAAAAATGTGGCTTTACAGAGCATGTGTGCAACGATGAGGTGTTGGAAAGGATGCAAACAAGAAGAAAACTCATAAAAAATATCAGGAAGAGACACAAGGGGTTCCTGGGACACGTAATGAGGAAGGAGGGCCTGGAAAACTTAATACTCACAGGTAGGATAAAAGGAAAAAGAGACAGGGGAAAGCAGCGCGACACGTACTTGTTAGGTTTGAGCAAATGAATAACGCAGCGGGGTTTGGAAGAGATACCAAGAGAAATAATATTGAGAGCGACAAGAGACAGAGCCAAGTGGAAGTCCATGATCGCCTACGTCCTGAAGGAACACGGCACATGAAGAAGAAGATAAACTATCTATTGTTATAATATCTCCATTCAATATTTCCTAGATATTTAAACAGGTATACATCCTTTTGACTTTATATTTCTGTTGTGGGATCTCCCCTTTTTCTATGATAATGGACTCGGCTTGAGTATACATATACTCCTGGCATAGAGATATACGACAGACATTGTAGGAGATCCGTAGGTTACCGTAAGATATTGATAGATACCAAAGTTTCACAAGGAATACCGCGCCATTAATTATAGTAGCTCTGAGCTCCACTCAGTCAGAATAGTATTACACAGAACCCGTCAGTTCCGACGTGGACATACTAATTCTAGCACGGCTTCACTTCCAAGATATATATATATATATATATATATATATATAGTCATCCGCAGACTGTAATTGCAGCTCATCAGTACGGCTTAGACTCCGTTCGCTTCCTAACCCAGGATTGAAACTCCACCGAATTGGCGTCAGTCGGCGATTCTACCCCTAGGCCACGAGCGTCCTGCAGAAGAAGGCAGGCTTTTTAGCGCGTATGAACACGCCCAATAGCTAGGGTGCTCTAATTCATAATCGAATGAGCGATGCGTATATGCCGGGGTAGCTACTGTTTACAAAGCCACCCACTCTTCCAGAGTGCTCAATCAGGGTGTGAGAGCGTAAATACTATAGTCATCCGCAGAGAGATCTGTTTCGCTGTATTACAGCTCATCAGTACGGCTTATATATTTGTATATATATATATATATATATATATATATATAACTATTAGAATTTATATATGGTATGTATATATATATATATATATATATATATATATATATATATATATTCCTTACTAATCGTATTTCTGAATTACTAATCTGCGTTCAAGTTTGTATCTTTACGTTTAATATAACTTATTTTACTATCTCAAATATCTGTTTTGTTGTTCAATCTACAACTTCACTTTATGGTGTCATTCTTAATATCACATTCATTGTTCCAGTAACTTTAAAGTAACCGCATTAATCTTGCCCGATTCCCGGTTTGATTGTTTTGTGCGCTGTCTTCATCAGAATTCGGATGATAAGTTTACTTATGTGGCTCACTGGGCTGATCCTCAGATGGAGCTCGCGCGTAAATCTTTAATAGCGTTGTCTGCTTTATCACGTACCCAAGAATCTAATTTCTTCTTCGATGGTCGCTTCCTTTAAGATGATAGCGTTGATAGTTAAATTTATCGCCAACGCGCAGATTCTGGACTAGAAGCTTCCACTTCCGCCAAGAACCACTCCCGTCATCCATTCTCTATAGCGGAAAAAAGAAAACCAAAGTAGAAAAGTGAGCCAATCGGTGTGAATCTGTTTAAGGTGAGCATAACCTTACCGGGAAATAACCCACAAACTTAATTTCATGACCTTCCTCTACATCTAAATATTCAAAATGTGTGAATGTATAGAAAAAGAAATCTATCAGATTAAAACAAAGTTGATTAGGTGGTGTTTGAAGTCATAATTATCTTTCAAACGTGACTCAAATTTATTTTACGAATCCTGTCGAATGATGTACATTTTCGTAAAACATGTATTGTAAATAATCAGGCCGGTAGAAATAAATATATAAATATACTGTTTGATTAAAAAACAGAATATCTACTTAAATATGAGTATCGATTAAATGTAATGTTCAAACAAATAATAATTTTATATATATATATATAGTGGGTAGCGACTCCGACTGACACCAAATCGGTCGAGTTTCGATTCCGGCCAGAAGCAACATTCCTATTTCTCTGTATCACAGCTCATCAGTACGGTTAGAGATCCGATTGATTCTAGCCAGGATTGAAACCCGACCGACTTAACATCAGTCTGCGATTCTACCTCTGATCTATCGGCGCCCAGTAGAGGGAGTTATATTCCAAATATAAATTCTACTTATTTCTTTTAGAGAATAGCTATTACAGCGCGGTTTTAAAAACCTCTTTTCTTAGTAAGTTACTGATATTATGAAAAACCTTTATGTAAACGGAAGCAAAAGTTTGTTAAGAAACGAGGAAAGGGACAAAACTTCGGGGGGGGAGAGAGACTGGAAAGTGTAAATATAAAGCGTAGTTGATAGAAATTGGAAGGAAGTAGGTCAGACGACAGGAACGAGAGTTTCAGGTGAAATGGTAAGGATAGTCTTAAAGAAGATCTTGCGTATAAGCTTAACTTCCAACCAGTAGCAAATAATTTTAGGTAAATTTGTACATATATGAATAGAATAAGTAAAGAACAGGTAAGATTTTTTAAAGCAAGAGATTGAGGTTTGATTTCATAGGCTAGATAAGTATCACGCCTAATAAAACAATAGATGATCATTTTTTTAAATGTAGGAAACCTATAACTGTTTATATATATATATATATATATATATATATATATATATGTGTGTGTGTGTGTGTGTGTGTGTGTGTGTGTGTGTGTCAGGTGTGATAACAGTAAAGGATGTATATTTTAAATGTAAGTGCATAAATGTATGTTGAAATATATGTATGCGAAAATAATGCATTATTTAACTATAGACGAAATATTTTAATTATGTGTATGAGAAGAATCATGAGTGGTTTAATGTATAAAATTGTGTTTAAATGGCAGTAACGTTAGTATATAAACACGATTTCATACATTAAACCTCTCATGATTCTTCAGTAACGTTAGTATGAGGATGTGCGTTGTGTTGCAGTGGATATCGGCTCGGAACAAGAAATCGGGGAGCCGAGTTCGAAATCCAGTTGAATTCCTTGTATTCACTTACGCACAAGTATCCTTGAGAATGGTATTAATCCGTCTCTTCCCTCCAGTTATGGGTTAAATAAAATGACATATAGGGTTCCATAGCCTTGATTGGCAACCTGCAGAAAGTAATGGCAACCTAGTGCGGAATAACGTTCTGCCCGGTCAGTCATCTCTCTTTCGAGACATGATCGCTCGAGCGTGTATTACGTATGGCACTTAATTGACTGAACGTTAGTATGTGTGTGTGATCTTTTTTTTTTTTTACCGTTGAAAGGCAGAAGACGAGATCATGGAGTAAACGCCAAGGTAGCTGATGGTAATCTGGAAGAATGAATGACAGACGGTTTTCACAAAAGAATCTGACAGTGGGCAGGTCTATAAGATGACGAGACGAATGTTTTGAGACGGCTAAGGTAAACGACAGTTTCTTTTATATTAAACGGCTGGACCGTTCCCAGCATCATTCATTCGAAGATGGAATATTTGCAAAATATGGATGACGATAAGATTCACAATTTGGAGAAAATGACAAAGAAATTATTGAATACTAACAGTATAGCCCGGCGTTCCTCGGCTGTAATGAAAGCTTTAAAACTATTCCATGGTCCTGGAGCTCAGACTTTTTGCACATTGGCACGAAAGACTAAAAAGCAATAGTTGTCTCCAGTTAAAGCGAAACCGTAGACTGAAAGAAAAATAAATAGACGTCAGTCAAATTTTGATTTCCTGGTATCGATATCAAATAAGTTTTTTTCGTCATAAACTGAATTTTGAAGGCTAAATAAGTCCTCTGAGTAAATGGTATCATGGCTGAGACTAAGAACTACAATTATACCTACTTAGAGCATAATCCGAAGCAAAAACTAAAATAAAAAGGCTGAAAAAAATACAGACAAACAGGCAGATAAACAGACACACACACAAACATCTTGCCTTTTATACATATATATATATATATATATATATATATATATATATATATTATCGATTTTCTGCACTATTGTAAAAACTGCTATCTTGAAACTTCTGAATATCGTTTCTTATATTTTTGTCTATGAGTGTATCAAATTTGATTAAAATCAGACCACTCTTTCTATAACCCGATTTTTTCGATTATCGATTTTTAATATTTATCGGGGTGTATCTCGACACAAAACCTAGCTAAGAACACTCGCAGACGCTTATAGTACAACTGTGTAAATTTTCAAGAAAATCGGTTCAGCCGTTTCGGAGTCTATAGTTAACAGACATACATACACACACAAACTCACACACACATACACACACACAAAGTTCCATTTATAAATAAGTTTAGATTATATAAACAAATGTGAATTCACTTCATTATAGAGTTAAACTGTAATTTTTTTCCATAAATAAAGTATCAGCTTAAATATGCATTGGAATATAAGAGAATGTTTTTGACACAAAGAAATACGTCCACAAACCATTCTATTTTGCCCGATTGTCTTTGCAGAGCTTAAAATAGTAAAGTTTTATGAAAAGATAGGAAAATCTTTAAAAATCTTTTTAAATGAAACTTATTGACACTCAGAACAATGGCAACAAAACGTTCTTTTCTTCCTGTAAATCTAAAATTTATGCATAAGAATTATATTTGTATATAAAACAATGTAATTCTTTTTCTTGATTTTCCTATAAAGTTATGAATTCCTTAAAAGATAAAGATTTGATATTTATTCATAAAAGAGTTTTATACATAAGACAATGTCTACAGTATATTCCATGTAGAATAATGAAAAATTCATTGAAGAGTAAAGAAAACTGATAAATTCTTGAGAGAAGTCTGATTATATAATGTCGACAATTAATTTGATTCTCCATACTGTACATAATGGATTAATAGTTTCATCTAAGGTAAAAAGAAAAGATTGAATAACAAGCTAAAGATTTCTTGCTTTTTGGTACAACTAGTCTTGCGGAAGTAACAGTTCTGAAAGAAAAGACGTGAAATCAGGCTGGGCGTTTTACTCTATAGAAAAGAACCCTTGTACCAAAATTGTCATAAATACTGAGAGAGAGCATCGATTCTAAAAATTAAAACTAAATTTTCCCTAGAATCGGTGTGTTTTCGATTTCAGTGAATCATAAATGCAAAAATAAATCAGATGTTTGTTATGTCAAATGTTATTTGACAGCGGGACAAAGAACTTATTGCTTGTAAAATTTGAAACATAGAGCTTCAATATTTTTATCTATATATATATATGCTTTTATTTACGAAATCATTTACGAAATGTTTTAACTCCCACATATTTTAATTTATTTGTTTATTATTTTTAATGGAGACCTGTATTTGGGTAGATGTTCTGTTTTGGGGTTTTTTGGGGTTTTTTTTTTTGTTTTTGTTTTTGTTTTTGTTTTTGCTTTTTTTATGATGAAACTTTATATTTATTTACATCTACTGGCCTGAATAATCGAGAAGTATATTAAAACATGTTCCTCCGGCAGGTTTGAACCTGCATCACCTAGAAAGATCTGATGTGTCTTAGCCACTTAACTAAAGCTCAAATAATCCTTTTAAACGCACATTTATCAGTTTTTCGGAATATTCACATCCACTCTGTTTTCATATCTTAATGAAAGCAAAGATTATTTACAAAATTCTACGAAATCCTTTTCGAAATGGATTCATTCCGATATTTTCTAATAATACTTCTACCCCAAGCATTGCATGTCCGCCACTGGAAAGCAGGAGGTCAGGGTTAGAGAAAAAATAAGGTTCATGAGATTATATTGTAGATCCTTTTTTTATTTTGTGGAGGACCTCAAGATGAATAGCAAGAGTACCTGACCAGATATGGCAACATTATCCAATGCACGGACGAATGGTAGATTTATAGATGTGCAAAATTGATTCTGACAAGAAGAACTTCCTGGATCGACACAGTGACCAAACCTAACAGTAGATGCAGCTATGGATTCGATGTAATCATTCTATTTGGGATCATTTGAGAGAGTAACGTTAAGGAGGTGAAGTTTGTAGCTATGGTGTTTAAAAGACAGTAGCTTTGTTTTGGAGGCGTTACATTTTACGATCCATTTCCTACTCTATTCAACCACAGATTGTAGGTTCTTTTGAAGGGAAGTAGCCAGGTTTACTCTGTCAGCCTTATAGGATTTCCTATTAAGACGGGAGTAAATGGTGGTGTCATCTGTATAGATGCCTACTTGGGAAATGATTACGCCAGGAAGATCATGAAGCGTACGACCTAAGGTAGAGCTTTGATATAAAGAGCAACAGCTCGGGCTTCCCTGTTCTTATCAAGCGCCTGTTATATATATTCAGTGATAGTCGTTAGCACATCAGCGGTAGACCAGGAGAAGTGATTGCCGTATTGTTTGTAAGAAAGAAGGTTGTGAAATGTGAGATACACAACTATTTCAGCATTGATAATAGCTTCGAATAACTTGTTAGAGGTCAGAGGCTAATAGAGCAATAATTAGAGAGTGTTTCCCCAGAGTTTTTAAAACCGGAAATACAAAGAAGGGCTTCCAACAAGCAGGAGGGCAAGAAGCAATGAGGCAATAGTTATAGAGTTTGGAGAGGACTGAAGCCAAATCAGGTACGCATATTTTAGGATAATGATTGGAATTCCATTACCTTTGCTGGCCGTATGGGAGTCAAGCTTAGAAATTTTGTTAGAAATCAGAGATGGGTTATAAACATATTACTCTGTTGAGCCTCAGTTCTAGGTGGAAAATTGGGTGTGGGTAATCCAGACGTGCCAAGTATAGAGTTGGATCAGAATTAGCGAGCAAAGCAGTCCACCTTGTCTGCTGTGGATGTCAGGACTTTGAATTGATTGAATAGAGGAGGGATCGAAGGTTTTCTCTTGTTCGGCACACTCTTGCAACCGCCAATAATCTTTGGAACCAAATTTGCGAGATGCTATACGCTGATTTATTCTACCAGCAAACAACAGATTAGCATCATTTATTACGAGCAGAGAGAAAAAAGTGTCTATTGTAATAAGACGTGTCGCTCCTTTAAAGCTGGAAGAATTGATTCCTGTGAGTAATGGATGCCGAGCAAGCAGACGAAAACCAGGAAGATGAACGAAGTTTAAGTCTGGGATGAAAGTATCAATGTCAGCTTTCGCCCAGGAGGAGACTTCAGAAGCGGTGTCTCAAACAGGAAGATTGCAAAGGAAATCAAGGAACGAGTCCCAGTCTGCTCCTTGATAGCAGTAAGATATTCTACTGATGGGAGATTCCTAGAGTAGGGTAGAAAGAGACATTTACACGACGGCATGATCAGAGTTGTCAAGAGGGCAGAGCTGCATAACATGGCAAGCGTCAGGATAAAAATAAGCAAGAGATACAGAACAGAAGCTTGTCCATTTTGATTGCTGGTGATAGGCGTGAGGAAACTTACCACTTGCGTGAGAGACACACTGGGATGTTCAGCGTTTAGACTCCAGCAACATCAGTGACAGAGTTTTTCAGCTATTTGGTATGATAGGCATTGAATTCACGGAAAACAAATACATTAGCGAATGGATGAAGAGAAATGGCCTTGTCTATATTATCTTAAATAATATCTAACATAAACCAGTTAGGAGAAGAAGGGGACCTGTAAAGAAAGAAGAGGTAGCTTACTGAGTTCAGGAGAGAGACACACACATGCAGGAGTGGACAGTAGATTCCAGGGATGCATGGAAGACAGGAAGATATCCAGAAATCGAGGTCAGAGGAGGGAATTGTATAGTTGAAGTTGGTTTCGCAGAGCGCTAGAATGTCAGGAGGCTTTTCGTAAAAGAACCATTCCACACTGCAAAAGTTAGTGCGGATACCACGAACACTGAAGAAAGAGATGTTGATGAGTTTAGGTGTTTTTGTTTGGCTGGTTTAGTTTTATATCTTTGATTGTGTGTTGTCATGATTTAGAGTTATTTTAGAAAGGGGGGCCTAGACTAGCAGTAGAAGCCGGTTGTCAAAGGTAACACGTGTAAGAAGGGATCTAGCGCAGACTGCAGCATAATATGACCTCAAGGTTGCCCATCAGAGTCACCTGCAGAGACACCCATCCATGCGCGACATGTCACTACAAGAAACTCGATATTATTTAACAGTTAATCAGAGCAGCCTCTCAAGACGCTCTGTAAGAGTTCGGGTTCCTAACAGTCGGAAGCAGCAACCAGAAAACTGCCAACCCGGTGCCCTCAGTATGAAGAGAAGTTAGAACGATACACACACCCATAAAAAAATCTTGTGACAGCACTACTATTAAGACCTGAGGAAAGGAAAGAAACAGATAACCCCTTCCTAAACAGGATACAAAGAATCTGTCTCTACTCCTGTTCAAGGGAAGAGAAATAAGTAACGACAGGACGATAGGAGGATCTACCTACTCCTACTGAAAAAAAAATGTCAAAGTTTTAATTTAGTATGAGCTAGAAAAATTTAGTATCATCCATTACTGATTCAATGAATGATAAAAAAAATGATTAAGCAATACCTCTGAAAACTCAAAATGAATAAATGAATAAAAAATAAACATCCAAAGAATAAAACTTTTTCTCGTGAATCTAAAAAAATGAACTTATTGATGACATTACGAAAGTTAACATTCGAATAAAATAAAAGTTAAAACCCGAATCGCACAGACAAATATAACCCCGTCTAAATTAAAAATATCACTTGCAGATATTAAATGAGAGACTTATAAGCAGAGTTTTTTAAAAGCTTTAATTATTTGACCATTCTACCCAAATACGAGTATCCATTAAACTAATGTTTAAAGAAATATCATAAGGACAAGATAAGAATACTGTTATATTGGACATGTATTTATTTATTTATTTATTCATAAACATTTTTAAATACACTAGCTAAATTGTCAATTTTTTAAATTTAAACTCTTCCCATTAAAAATGTTAAAGCATTCATAATATTCTAATAACTCATTATTATTATTATTATCATTATTATTATTATTATTATTATTATTGCCTGGTTCTTCGTTTTCAACCGGAGATCTTGCATTAGGTGTGTCTTTTATCAAGTCGTACAACCTTTCGAAAAATATTTGTGACGCTAAGCAATACAACTTCTGAAACGATGAGATACTAGGCTTTATTTAGTGGTATCGATTAAAGCACTACTTATTTAGTGGTATAACCGGGACAACAGTGGCCTGAACCTAGTTATTTTTATTATTATTATTATTATTATTATTATTATTATTATTATTATTATTATTATTTAAGGTATTCATCATAATTCGATTTCTGCTATGGTCGCGCTACCTACCAAGTCTGCGAGAAGGTCGTGGTGTGTTCTTATGGCTCCATTTCATGTTTTTTCATATCTCCCTAACATCCCTAGCCTTACATAGACAATGTTCCCATTAGTGTGTGGGCTGTACTTAACAAGACAATTTTTTGTATAAATCTTAAGCTTTAAATATCTTGTTTTGTTCTATTTTTTAACATTCCAATTGCACTTACTATCACTGGCACGATTCTTGTTTTCAATTTCCACATTTTATTCTACTTCAATTTCCAGGTCTTTATATTTTGACAGTTTTTCGAATTCCTTGGTTGCTATGTTACAATCCGCTAATCAAGCCATATCAATTCATAGACAACTTTTTTCTTTCTGGTTTTTTACAATAATGTCCGGCCTATTTGCTTCAATTTTCCTGTCTGTGTAGATGGTGTAATCCCATAGAATGGTGACATCTTCTATTTCTGTAACCGGTGCTGGATGATGTTCATACCAGTGTTTGTTAACAAATTTTCCATAGTGTTTGCACATTGCAAATATTGCCCCACTCTATCGTGACGAACAGAACATCCTGAGATTAGATGGCTTTTGTTTCTTGGTGTTTATCACAGAACCTGCATTTTGGATCCACATTGTTATGTATATTTGCCTGAAAGTTCCTAGTGAAAAGACTTTGGTCTTGCGCTGCAAGAATAAAGCATTCAGTCTCAGACTTTAATCCAGATGAACGTAATCATCGATGAGTATTAACTTTATCAACATTGGGTTTATTAGCACGTTCTGGATATTGGCCATGCAGAGGCTTTTCTTGCCAGCGTTGTTTCATCTGTTCAAGAGCTTTATCTTTGGCTTTCATTTTCATATTTTTTGCCGCAATAGTTGGTTCTTGATTTCGGTTTTGCTTTTCTACAGAATCTACTAAATGTAAATCTTGTTTGTATTTACTACCTTTCATTATTGAATATTTTTTTCTGTTTTCATGTTGTTTGACAAATTGTATCATCCAGTTCTTTGTTGTTTCTATGTATATTAGTAAGCCAATAGTTGTTGTCTTGTATGACAATTCTAGCTGAATCCACCTTCTTTACGGGGTATGTATAGACGGTCTACATCAGCCTTTGGATGATGCATCTTATGCTTAGAAAGAAGCTTTCTTGTTTCAGAATCCATTCGCCTGATGTGGTTTAGAGTCCAGTTTAAGATGTTCTGGGATTGCAAGTCTATTATTCGCCATAATTATGTTCTGAGAATTCAATTCAGTTTTTAATATAATTCGTAGCCTTCTATAGTACTCTTTACGCACTATTTCTTTCATTTTTTTATGGTGAATGTTTTCGCTCTCATTTACACCTAGGTATTTATAAGCTTCTTCTGGTTTCAATTCTTTTATTGTTACAGCTGGGTCTAAGCTAATTGAGGATGTTTCTTGTAGTGATCCACGTAAAACTGCAACTTTAGCACATTTATTCAAATTTAATTTTATTCCAATGTCTTCGTTGAAGCATTTTACAGTTTGCAGAAGACCTTCCAGCACGTTAACATTCTTAGCATACAACTTTAAGTCATCCATGTAAAATAGATGGCTTATTTTATTTTGGGCTATTTTATAACCACATTCTGTCTTGTTAAGTTGACTGGTTAGTGCTATTAATGATATGCAGAATAGTAATTGTGACGCAACACGTGTTCAAATAGTCACCTTGAAATATACCTCTTTTGATGTTTATTTCACCAAACTTATAGGTTCCATTTATATGATTGAGGTAAAGGGTTGTTTTCCATATCGATATGCATTGTTTGATGAAATTGATGATGACGGGTGATATCTTGTATATATTTAAAGTCTTTACGATCCAGAAATGTGGTACACTATCGAATGCCTTACGATAATCTATCCAGGCAGTACTAAGATTTTTCTTTGCATTGTAGCAGTTTTCCAGGATTATTCTGTTATTAAGCAATTGGTCTTTACATCCGTAACAGCACGTTTGCACCCTTTTTGTTCAAGCAGTAATATATCATTTCTTTCCAAAAAGAAATATGTCTGTTTTGTTAAAATAGATGTTAATAGTTTCTATGTTGTCGGAAGGCATGTAATTGGTCTGTAGTTTTTCGTGTTATTTGTGTCAGTATTCTTGGGTAGAAGAAATGTAATTCCAAGAATTTTAGTAGGATCGTTAACCATTTCTTGAAGTTCTTTGGCTAGTTTTTATGTGCTGTATTTAAATAATATATGCAAAAGTTAGGAATTTTATCTATACCTGGAAATTTCCAACTGTGTGCTTTTTTCAGTGCAAATTTAACATCCTGTTCGGTGATTCCAGCTTATGTCTGTTCTGGTTTATTTTTTATTTATTCTATCTCTTGTGCAATCCAAGCTACTTCTCTGTTATGTTCTTTAGGGCATGCCCATATTTTTTCCCAGAACTTCTTCCATTTTTGGAGGTGGGGGAGGGACTGTCACTTCAATTCTTTTTTTACCTATTTCCCTGTAAAATTTCTTTACATCGGTTTGAAAAATCTTGTTTTGTCTGTAAAATCTTGATCTTTTCTCATAGCGCCTTATTCTTTGAGCTTTCAGTTGTATTGTTTGCTTCTTTTTTCCTTAGTTGATAGGACTTCATTTTCATTTCTAATGTTGTATTTTCTTTCGGCTCTTCTCCCTTTTCTAGTTCTTATATTTATTCCTCTTGTCAGTTCATCGAGTACTGATAGTTCACTTCTACGTTGTTTGATTTCTTTTACTATTTTTCTTTTCCAAGGTGGATCTTCTTCTACGAGACTGCCTTGTTTTTTGTTGCTGCTATTGCTGATGTATTTATTGCTTCATTGAGATTTATATGAGTGTCTTCTTTATCCAAAATTAATTTGAGTGCTGCATTGTAGAGCTTAATAGTTTCGAGGTTATGTATTGTTGGTTGTACTTTTGGGAGCTATTCTCGTTCCTCCATTGCAATATTTTGTACTTGACTTATGTGGTTCTTGATTTCTTCCTTGGCTTCTTGTATACTGTTCTTGTTTTCCGTAAAATAATTCTGTTCAATGTGTCTTGAACTCGTTTTATTGCAATTTTGTAACTGACTCAGGTCACGCCTTTCCAACACTTCTAAACTTACAGAATTATCTTCACGGTGATTTGTGTGTATCACGGTTTCTACATTATGACCTGTGGCTTGTTTGATGTTATTACTTTTTATTTCTTATTCCGGTTGCTTTTCATATTTTGTTGATTCGTCTCTTCTGGTTGCAATTCTTTTTATCTCATTAATTTCAGCCTTTGTCAATCGGTTATTTCGCATGATGTATCTTCGTACATTGGCTAATTTATTTTCGTCAATGTACTTTCTATTTGCTTGACCAACTTTTTCACGCCAAATGTCATATGTTTGGCGAGTGATGTTTTTTGAGGTTTGAGTAACGCTTCATGAAATGCAGTCATAACGACTTTGTACTCCTGACGAGACTATTTTATTTTGTCTTTCTTTAAATATACGGTTATAGATCTGGCTGGAGAATTTTCAGGGCCATCATTAGGATTATCCTGGTTGTGGGGACCTGAAGATTCATTCTTTGTGTAGGAGTTTGTTCCTATGGCAGATTTTTCGACCTCAGGTAGGTTCCCTCCTGAAGGACGGGCTCCCTTCTGAAGGAGGGGCTCCCTGTTTATCCACTGGAAGAACCATACTGGACTTTTTATTTCTATTTGTAACTCATATTTTTCCCACGAGTCACGCACGGGTCCAAAATTCCACCCAAAGTTGCCCGGCACGTTGGGTAACGGTCTTTTACAAACAGGGTCCCGAAGCCTGTCGGCGGGTGGGTGGGTCGTTTATGACCTCATAACGCAGTAGGCATTTACTCCTTGGCACGATTAACACCTTGAGTTGCGAGTTGTTGTTCGGAGTTTTCCTTCACTTAAATGGGCTGGCAAGCGACAGCTGACAGAGATGCGATTGGAATTCAAAGAGAAAGATGCTGGTTAAAAACAAACTTGGGCGTAGCAGCCGCTCAACGAAACAAAGCATCACTACACTAGAGTATTTTGTTAAAAAAAATTGTTGCTACTATCACTAGTCCTTGTAACAAAAATAATTGTTTAAAAAAATGGAAAAGAAAAAGTTGACATACGTTTAAGTTTATTAGTGAGATTTTTAAAAAAATAATTTGTTCCTCCACTGTATATTCAGTTATGTTTTCATTAAAGTCGTAGAAAATAGAGTTATCAAAATAAAATAAATTAAATAAGTAAATAAAATGAATAAATACATATATAAATAAATACGTATTCTTTTTTAAAAAAAGAATATCGTAGAAATTATAATCAAACTGGTTTTATAGTATTTTTTCTTGTTATTTATTTTGTTTTTTGTTTTTAAGAAAATTATAATAGTTTTAAAAAAATTATTTTGAAATATCGACAACTGAGGGAAATATTAATAAGAAAACTGATGATTCTATTTATTACGATCTTTTAAAGAAGAAACAGATAAATTAAATAATATATGAAGAAAAATTCATGTTTATGTTAAAATAGTAAAAGAGAATTTCATATAGAAAAAAAATTCAAAAAGAAAGACGCTGGTTAAAAAAAAAACTTGGACGTAACAGCCGCTCAACGTTAAAAGAAAAAAGAATTGTTGCTACCATCGCTAGTCCTTACAAGAGAAATAATATTCTAATAAAATAAAATTCTAAAAAATCAAAGTTTAATATAAAAGAAAAAGTTGACATACGTTTGAGCTTATTATTGTCATGAAATTTAAAAACAATAATTTGTTCTATTAGAATGATTTAAAGAAGAAACAGATAATTTAAATAATATGCGAAGAAAAATTCATGTTTACGTTTCAGAAAAACACGTCATTCTCGTTGTAGTTACAATTGCGTTGTTATTATTATTATTATTGCCACCAAGAGTTAAGAAAAGATTAAAAAAGGAAAAAAATATTTTTGACGATGTTAGACAATATTTCAACAAAATGTTTGTTTTCCTCAAGTTATATTTAAATAGTTTTAAGTATAAAAACATGCAAAATAATATGCTTTTGTGCAAACGTTGCTTGACTTGTAATGAAAAACGGTTGTATTGATAATGAACGCTAATAAAACGTCCGCGTGAAGGCATGAAACGGAAACCTGCTTAATACGATGATAATCTTGTACTTTTTCCTTTAGTAGATAATTTACTAAGGGGAATTAATCAAACAACTTAGTATCAATCTTATGGAATTCTTCTGTCATTCTGTTCATTACTAATTTCCCGGCCCGGGGAAAACAATCAATGTCAGGTGATAACATCTTACACCGTTATATTCTGCTGGTAAATCCTCCTTAAACTCTACTTCGTAATCGTCTGGAATATATTTGCCTAAATTCTGAGTGTGTCAATTAATATGCATATAACCCTTTCTATGGCTTCTGGTATCATCTCTCACCAAGATTTCCACAAAGCATGTGAACATGATGGTATCCCTGTAATAGTTCTTTAGTAGTGTGCCCCAGAACTGGGTCCTGGTCTCTCGATGCCTCTCTGTCTCTTGCTTTCCTGTCTGTTGATCATCCTCATCTCTTATTCCAGTTTTTAAGAACTCGGGTGGGCCGACTGACACTTTCTAACTATTAGTCTATTAGTCATCTGGATCTTTTTAGTAAACTACGAGAGGTCCTAATCAATGCTGATTAGTTTAAGCATCTCTCATCGCAGGGCGTTTTACAGACAAGCAATATAGCTTTCACTTGTTCAAGTCAGTTGCTGCTGTACTGACGACAATTGCAAAAATCGTTTGTCATACTCTAGATAAAAATAGTGAATCCCGAGCTAATTAGCAAGCTTCTGGAAGTTTCATATTATATTGCTTTTTATAAAATCTTCATAAGCAAAAATAAAGAAATACTAATGCAAATATTGCCTAACATCCTTTTCGTTTTGTTACAAAAAGACAGCTTATCATGTGAGAAAAGCTATTAGTCAAGTGTTGTCTGCAAAGTCATTTAGAACAACATTAAAAGTTTCCTCTTTTGATAGAAGTTATTGCAATATTATTATCAGACATTGCGAACATCCCTTTTCTCCTCAAATCATATCAAATAGTTCCCGATACACACATGTCTGATTTATTCCATAACTTTCTTATGCTATATTCCTTCAAAAAATCTGTGATTGATTCTCTTCACAGTTTCCTATATTTTTGTTCTAAGTAATTTTTATTCTTTTCGACGCCTTTCCCTTTCTTGTACTTGTTACGCTATCTATTGCTTTTCTTATATTCAAATTGCATTGTGAGTGTTTAATTTTCAAAGCCGTTCTTCCTTATTATATATCCCAAACGTTTTATTATTAACATTCTCAACATTCTACGGTCGAAAGAGATGCCTCAATTTTCTTTTAATCTGTGAAGAAATAATTCGGCATTTACTATAATATAGGCGATTCGATCTTACATAGCAGTTCAGTACCATTTTTACTGTTTTCTTATCTCTAAATACTTTGATCTTCAAAAATCTTTTGTTCTCGTTTGTTTGTAATATTTCTTGTTTCTTATTCTTCCACAAGAAACCAATTTTGTCTTAATGGGTTTACAGGTTGGCTTGGCTTAACTCGATTTAAATATGAGTTGAATATATGGATCAGAATCTGACAAGATGATAGAATAAAGAAAAAGAACAAAACAAGAAACATATCAATCTAACATGTTGAACTTTTATTAAAGCTTCTTCAGACACTAAAAGGAAAAATGAAAGAACAACTCAAAGACAATATACTGATCGGTTGTGATTTGGGATTAGGTCTTATTGGTTAGATATGTCTCACGTATATCAAAGCTATAGATAATTAATTTTTTAGATCTATGTACGCGGAATATTTTGAATGTGAAAGTGTTTATTAGTATATGTTTGCATAGAAACGCTTGTCTGACGGAAACGCTTGTTGGACGGTAACGCTAGTTAAGATATATATATATATATATATATATATATATATATATATATATATATAGTCATCCGCAGACAGATCTGTTTCGCTGTATCACAGTTCATCAGTACGGTTAGACTCCGACTGCTTTTACCCCAGTATTGAAAACCCAACTGAATTGGCGTCAGTCGGCGATTCTACCTCTGGAATATGGGCGTTCGGTAGAAGAAGGCATACACTTTAGCGTGTATATTATCATTATACACGCCCAATAGCCAGAGTGCTCTAATTCATTACTGAATGAGCGATGCGTACATGCCAGAGTAGCTACTGTTTTTCAGAGTCTACTATTCTTCCAAAGTGCTCAATCAGGGTGTGAGCTCGTAAATAGTCACACACACACACACATACACACACACACACACACATATATATATATATATGTACCATTCTTCCAGAGTGCTCAATCAGGGTGTGAGAGCATAAATAGTCACACACATACAAGCACGCATATATATGTGTGTGTGTGTGTGTGTGTGTGTGTGTGTGTGTGTGTGTGTGTGTGTGTGTGTGTGTGTGTGTGATGACGCTCTCGCGTCGCTTGTGGTGATGGCTTCGACATAGTAGCTGGTCTTCAAGTCGTCTATTACCATGGTGTTCTTCCTCAGCCACGCTGTGAACTTTGATCCTGAGGAAGGCACGTTAAAATCTTGCTAGCTGTCTCTTTACCACATTAATCAGACTGAACGCGTTAATAAGAACGGCACCAAAAGTAAATCGATGAACCCCTGAATAAGTTGCAAAAAGTCTTTATGTCTAAAAAAAACAACAACAAAAATGGAATATAACAGTCGTCAATTTCTTATCCTTACAACGGAGCGAACGTTTTCAATTAAGAGTAATATTTGTCTTCTCAATATTAATTCAAATTCTCGGTTGGTAACGTTTATCACTCCAATCGGAGTTTTCAGGTTGTGACGATTCAAAATGTCTTACTCAAGCTTTCCACCGGAGCTTTACGGAAACTGCCGAAGAGGCGTCTTTGTGTGTTTGGGGATGACGGCGGCGGTCAATTAGACCTGTCTCCTTAGCTCGGCACAGCAACAACAACTCATTTGACTTTAACTTTTTAAGTCTGCTGGTAGCAGGCTTCTCTACGTTTCTTTACTTCTTAAGTCAATAACTCTATGCAAAGCGACCACTCTTTTCGGTCATAGCTCCCGGTTGGGAACAATCCTCCCCTTCAGTCATTACATCTCGTCCCAAATCTTGTCCCAAATTCTATTTGTGGGAGCATGACGGACACGAGGTGTCCATGCAAATCAAATCTTTAACCAATGAGATTACTTCCAGCTCGCATCATGAGGCGGAGTGACTTTACTCTCTTGGTTTAACCAATGAAATAGCCATATTTATATTGACGTAATTTCTTTTCTTTTTCTTCCTTTTGGTTCAACTGATTACGTCAACAAATCTAGCTTTTAGGTTTATCAATCCCTTCCCAGCGAGATTTATATTTCACTTTATTCCCATAGCCGGAATGTAACCTCTTTGCACTTATGAAAAAATTTGTGACAATCACTTTTCAATAATCCAAAACCCACCTAGGTTAATAAAATTCTCTGTATGCTGAAAACATGTTAAACCTTTTTCGCCATGTTATTTCCGCTTATCAAATAATGGCTGCTAATGATGACCTCGTCTGACCCCGGCTGATCAACTTCTGTATAAACAATGCATCCGCACATACGCAAAATATATTTTCCTATTCTCTTCTCAGCAATATCTTCAGTCTGCAGTATTTTGATTTTGTAATATATATTTTTCGCCTTGACTAATATTGCGATTGACAATAAACAATTTTATCATCTATTTGGCTTATTTTCCTCTATTTATATTACGATTTCCAATGATCTGCAGAATTAATAATACAACTAGTAATAATTTCTTCTGCTCCGTCGTACTAACATTGTATCATATTTTTCCACATGTAATATTATACTATTATATATTTCTATATGCCAAATATATATATATATATATATATATATATATATATATATAAACATGCGGTGTAGATATAGAAGAATCCAAAGAAGTATCCTGTACAAAAAGTGGTAGGATAACTCTCTAGGAGAGCTCTAAATGTATATGTATATAAATACATATAGACCAAATATATGTAAAAATGAAGACAGACACGTTATTCTATGGTTAAGCGGAATTATAGGCCTATTTCAGACGAACCATAATCAGCTTCCGTCTTCATTGTACAGAAGATTTTACACGAATGAAATTCACAGATAAAGACAAAAAAACACATAAATAGAAATAAAAATAAAAGTAAATATCGCACCCTTAAAAGTGAAAAATTAAAGAAAAATTACATCAATACATCAGTTAGGCGAATACACACACATACATACATAGACATATATACACAACCACAACATATATTCAAAGAGCACGTGTAAAAACGGGTGTCAACTCAAAGATTCTCTATGTAAGTCGGTCAGATTGCTGTTACGTCGATTTGGAAAGTAAAAGGGTAAGTGTTTTTATGAGCGTAAAACGATAAGGGAAAGAAGACGAAAGAAGAGAGAATAAATTTAAATTCGAAAGAAAAGATGATAGAAAATAAAAATAAAAAATACATCGGATGAATGAAAACTGTCCATCGAAGTTGTAAAATTTTTGCTTGTTTACTAATCAAACACGAAAGCTATTGTTATCTTGACAGAATATAGCACCATTTAACTAATATCAGATGGTTTTATCTATTTATCTTTCTCGTTGATTAGAAGCAATACTTGTTCGGGTCAGTCGTCTGGTTCCCTGGAATTAATTCATACGATAAATACACTTTTTTGGGTGAAAACTGGCTTTAATTACTGTCAATGTTAACCCATTCCATTTCTCCTATGCAAACGTACATACCTCCTTGTTATAAAGTACCCATCTTTCGTCCAACGTCAAAACTGGAATATTTAGTGTCTAAAATATGAATAGCAAACGGAATTATACACCTGCATTCGCTTAACCGATTTGGAAGTCACTCATCAAAGCGATTAACATAAAATACTTTAAATGATTTTCTAGACTGGATGTCGTATAAAGCTGATTATTCTCAAGTAATGACTTCAGTTCGTTGTTATAAACTACAAATAGTTTATCAGAACGTAAAGCAACATTTAGTAAGAAATTTTCTGTTTCTTTACAGTAATTTCCAACCTGTACAAGGGCGAAGAGACACTGTGGATAGAGAGTTGCAGATTAAGAGACACATTTTGGAGATATGTATAGAAGATAACAGCTAACTCTAAAATATTAACAAAATTGCAGTGATCGAGGGAAACTCCCTTGAGGGTCAGTTTTACAAAGCAGCAGTTTTTAGGAAGAAATTGCTCGAGTGGAAGTTACATCTCACTAATGGAATACAAGGGAATATAGGTAGTTCGCTACAATGGGCGTGGTATTGCGAGTCTTATCCTCGAAGATAAGTGAGACTGAGGAATGTAGTTCGTCTGAACCCTTTCCATTTAAAAAAACGGTAGAGTAGCTAGAGACTTTTAATGCTTCGTTTGTGGGAAAAAGAGGTTTGAAAAATAAAGATTTCGTAGCGCCTGCCCATATCCAAAGAGATTTAGGGAGATAGTGAACGGAAGAAACATTGCTTAATGAAGCAAAGGACGGAATGTTGCGGAAAACCATGATTGTAAAAATTCCGAAGGAATACGGCACATAAAAATGGCGGTTAGATTCGGATTGACTTTTTTTTATCCTTTTTTGCTTGCAATTCAACTTTACAGTTTTTCTGTTTATAGTCTTTAATTTTTAACTCATTTGTTAGCGATGGTGTCGGAAAACTTTGCACTATGTGCTTGTAAAATCTATATAGTCCGTTTGATATTATCTGACGCAAAAACCACAATAACCTTGTAGGCAATTATAATAGAACTTGATACATTCCTAAGATCAGTCGTGAAAAACTGCTTAGTGCCAATAAAACCTAATGGTCTAGGAAAAGATCGTTTTTTTAACATTTTGGACTGACGCTATAGAATCCCAAAGAACTGTACCAATTAACAGAAACCAAATCATTTGAGGACTACCAATAGTAGCAACAATTAAAATGTAGCTCAAAGAGAAAATAAAGACACAATCAAAATTTTAATATTCCACACACCTTAAAATAAAAGGCTAGGAAAGATCCCCTTTCTTCAGATCTGCGAAAAGCGATAACAACTACTGGACATGAGAAAACTGTTTTCTTAAAAACTTGTTTAAAGATAAAAAATTTTTTTATTAATTTCACCCGAAAGCAGCACGTGCTGCTCGGTCAATGAATGACTAATGTTTCCTTGTAAGGAAATGGTTATTACCGTTAGTATGACACGATCGAAATTGTTTAAAAGAGTAGCTCCATAAACAATACGCTACGGTAGGCACCCAAGTCAATACGGTCGAAATATGCACGTCTGGATTGTATTGAAGCCTGCTATTCTCATTTCCTGTTTAAAGAATAATACATATAAGGTCTCACCAAAATGATGGAGAATATTTTATAAGTCATTTCTTATCATCACGACTGGTTTGTCTTCCAATTCAACAAAGTTTGTTTTCTCTTTTCTTCTCCCTAAAGCGCTTCATGTAAAATTTGTATCTCGTGTTTTATCGTTCTTCTTTTTGTTCACTTTTTTCATATCGCAGAATATTATTCAACATGGCGACTGTATAGCAGAAGATAAGCATCTCTTATTCATAAAAGAAAATTTCAGTGATTCGGGGCATCTACGGTGGTCGGCTGAAAAGTTCATAAACTTTACAAGCTACTCTTATAAAATGTAGCCAAATGGGGTTTATTTTTCAAAGTGTTCTCCCTTGCAGTTCACACATATTGTTTATTAATGCTGCAGTGTTATGATCAGTTACCTTGATCATTTAGCCTTGATAGCTTTTCGTAACTGCCTCAGTAAATTGGCAAGGTACTCTTCATTGATGGTGTTGGCCTTTTTGGAGATAGTCAATAAACACAATACAATTTACATCTCAAAAAGCTCAGGCCATTACATTCCCTGCAGATTAATCGACTTTGTTCTTCTTTTGAGGAAAAGTGGATTGTTTCTGGCTCAAAATTATGAACCCAGCACTCACGCTGGGTTAGAAAACGTTTAAAGAAACCAGCTGGCTCTGCCTCAAACAATCTCGATTTTTCCCTGATCTGATAGCTTTTGATCAGGGGCCGGAAGACATTCCAACATCATTATTCACAATTCTCGGTAATAACTTTGGCTATTTGACTTATAGTCGATCGCTTATCATCCGTCATCCTGTGGTGAACACCATCAATATGTTCCTCAGTGGTGACAGTTTCAGAACGTCCACATCTTGGATAATCTTCAAAACTCCCCATTCCACTTCCCTCCTTAATTCAGCTACCCATTTTTTTCTATTGCTGATGAAGCTAAAGCATTACCCCCTTATTTTCGACTCTACAATCCCTTTCTAACATACACTGCAAACTTATCGCCATTTTACCGTTATTTTCCTGGAAGGTGTTCAGACGAACTAAATTCCTTTGTTCCACCAGTTCTAGCTTTCAAGGCCAACCCTAACCATATCACGCACATTGTAACAAACTATCCTGACGATTCATTTGTGAGATGTAAATTCTATTCGACCAGCTTCTTCCCAAGAACCACTGCTCCCAAGACAATGCTTCCCTAAAAACTGAAATATTCATCTGTTCTAATGTTAGCTGTCATCTTTCTCATATATCATTATAAACTGTACCACTTAATCTGTAACCCTATATCTCGAGTGGATCTTTAGTTTTGTACAGGGTGAACATTATTGTGAAAGAATAGGAATTGGTACATTTATCTTGAACCTTATTAAAATAAGATTATTTGTAAGATCATTGAATTGTCATAACTTTCTTATTGGTATGAATATTTTTTCAATATGAAGATTGAAGAGTTTTTATTTATTCGAACATGGAAGGTGGAGACAAATAAATAAATTATTGTGCGTGCTATACAGCGACAATTTACTCTGAGTGTCTGTCTTGACTTCCAACAACAACATGGGAGTAGAGAAGATATGGTCGCTTTCGGTGATAGCATGGTAAGAATTCTATACTGTTTTCATGTTCGCTTTCACAGAATCGTACGTTAACATGCAATCCCATCAAATGTAAGCGAAGAAGTGAGGAAGAACCTGGTTTCGGAATATTAAGTATCGTTTTCAGATGATAAGGATCTATGGATCTATTTTTTTATCAATAGAAAAAAGGATTAGCTGAAGAAAATGTAGCGAGCCTGTGTGAAATATATTCTAACCAATGGAAAGAGATCGATTAACAAACAGAGAAAACGTAGCAAGTCTATGTCAAATCGTTTTTTATATAAATAGAGAAAGAAAGTTGAATCAGAGAGACAAGAGAGCAGAGATCAGAGAGGACCTCTATCACAATGTAGCATGAGAATTCTCTGTCGTTGTTCAACCCGCATTCGCACTCTTTTACTTTCTCTCTCATGCTGCTTTCTTCACCTTCTTCCTCTTCACCTACTCGCCTTCTACAAAAAGAAAAAGAGGAACAGAGACGTTACTACTATTTGTTGATACACACAACGAAACATAGACTTTTATTTTTCTGCACAAATCACATTTCGCTAAAACAAACGAACTCTGAATTCTTTATATTCTTTACTACTCTAACTTTCGCTTTCACAGTTGAATAACTTCATACATACAAATTGGATGTTACTCTGCTCTATAAATAAATTTTGACTTAAATTTATATTTTTTTCAACTTTCTGATAATTTTAAATTGTGGAGACTTCGGTTGTGTTTGGCACAAGGCCAATTTGAAAAACATAAACGACGTCCCTTTCTAGTATTACTTTTATGAAAAAAAGATTTTTTCTCATCTGATACAAAACATATACAGTGTTACATTCTTTGTTATTAGGTTTATTATTTACGTTTTTAAGATAGAATTTCTAATTATTATTTGAATATAAAGTATTTCGGTTTATTAATTAATGACAATAGAAAACTTTTCTTCCCCTTTATATCAACTATTTTCTAATGTTAATATCAATTTACCACCATTTTATTTATAATCATATTAGGAATTAAATAGAGAACCCTATTAAACATCTTGAAATGGTGAGCAGTAATATTTTATAAGTGCAAACCCATTTCAATACAATAATTGTTCAGAAATTTATAATTAATATTAGTTTGTTAATTTAATTTTGTTAATAATACCGAAATTTAATTGAATAAATTATACTGTTTTCAGAATTAGAACGTTTTCCCGATTTAAGTTTAAATTTTTTTTTAATCATTTCACCCCAAGCATGGCATTCCACTGCCACTATAGCGCAGGGGGTTACATAGGGGAAGGTACTGAGAGAGCGATTAGATTTTGGAAATGTCAGAAGGAGGGTGATAGACGAGTAAGGAAGTACAGAGGAAGAGTGTTTGAGAATGGGTGCGAGTTAGTGTGTTAGGAGGCGTCTATGTTTGTTAATTTTGTTATCTCCCTTGCACTGGCGGCATTTGATGTTGAAGACATTAGAGAAAAAAACTACGTACAGACTATTATTTATTTTGGCAAGAAAATCAAACTGATTCGTCAAGTTCCTGGAAGCTTCATATCATATTGCCTTCTATAAAACCTTCATGAGTAACGATAAAGAAACACTAATGCAAATATTGCCTAACATCCTTTTCGTTCAGCAACAAAAAAAACGGCTTATCAAGTAAGAAATTCTTTTTGTCAAGTGCTGTCTGCAGAGAAGTCATCTAAAACAACATTAAAAGTTTCCTCTTTTGATAGACGTTATTCCAATATTATTATCAGACATCGCTAATGTCCCTTTTCTCCTCAAATCATATCAAATAGTTCCCGATACACATGTCTTCCTGATTTATTCTATAATCTTTTTATGCTATATTCCTTCAAAAAATCTGTGATTGATTCTCTTCACAGTTTCCTAAATCTTTGTTCTAAGTAATTTTTATTCTTTTACGACGCCTTTCTCTTTCTTGTACTTGTTACGCTATCTGTTGATTTTTTTATATTCAAAGTGCATTGTGAGTGTTTAATTTTCAAAGACGTTCTTCCTTATTATATATCCTAAACGTTTGATTGTCTTCTTTATTGTTAGTAGAAGTTTTGTCGTAATTTCTTTTCTTCTTGCCACTTCCTCGTTTCTCATATGTTCTGTTCATGATATTCTCAACATTCTTCGCTCGAAACAAATGCCTTAGTTTCTTCTTAATCTGCGAGAAAATCGTCCAGCATTCACTATAATATAGGCGATTCGATCTTACATAGCAGTTCAGTACCATTTTTACTGTTTTCTTATCTCTAAATACTTTGATCTTCAAAAATCTAAATGCCGTGTCAGTCGCTTTCTATTGTCCTGATTACCTTTTGTTCTCGTTTGTTTGTAATATTCCTTGTTTCTTATTCTTCCACAAGAAACCAATTTTGTCTTAATGGGTTTACAGGTTGGCTTGGCTGAACTCGATTTAAATATGAGTTGAATATATGGATCAGAATCTGACAAGATGATAGAATAAAGAAAAAGAACAAAACAAGAAACATATCAATCTAACATGTTGAACTTTTATTAAAGCTTCTTCAGACACTAAAAGGAAAAATGAAAGAACAACTCAAAGACAATATACTGATCGGTTGTGATTTGGGATTAGGTCTTATTGGTTAGATATGTCTCACGTATATCAAAGCTATAGATAATTATTTTTTTTAGATCTATGTATGCGGAATATTTTGAATGTGAAAGTGTTTATTAGTATATGTTTGCATAGAAACGCTTGTCTGTTTAGTTTTATGTTGGACGGTAACGCTAGTTAAGATATATATATATATATATATATATATATACGTGTGTGTGTGTGTGTGTGTGTGTGTGTGTGTGTGTGTGTGTGTGTGGTAATACACATGTCATATGTATTAAAGCAATGAACTTCAAAAATTTAAATGTCATGTCAGTCGCTTTCAATTGCAGTCCGGATTATCTCTTGTGCTCGATCATTTGTAATATTTCTCATTTCCTATTATTCAACAAGAAACCATTTTGCCTTAGTGGCTTTGCTGATTCTTTTTCTTCTTTTTCTTTTCTTTTTCTTATTCTTTTTCTTCTTCTCTTTCTTCTTCTTCTTTTCTTCTTTATGTACTGTCATGGTGCCATCACCCACACAACGGATTGAACTCTTCCTACAACTACATATACTTCCCCTCACAAGAAGTGGTAGCAGATAAGGAAAAGAGCAGAGCGATAGGCAGAGATAGCCACCACTGCAACCGTACGACCATTGCGAGTCCCAATTAGAGTATTACTACCTAACACGTATTTATCGTTCTACTAACAGATTTCTAAGTATTGTATTTTGCTGTGTTTAATATATATATTAATTTTTATTCTTATTTCCTATCTTGGTTGTTGTTGTTGTTTTCGTATTATTTCTTGCTGGACTTCTTAACCGAGTCCACAACATGTACTGCATCTTTTAAGGACATAGGCGGTCTTTGACTTTCACTTTCCCCTGTCTCTTGTCGGTCTTAATATTTTTTTCTTGGTTCCTCTCCTAAATCCCGCTCGGCCATCCATTTGCTCAAGCCTATCAAACAAGTCTTGCACTGCTTTTCTCTGTCTCTTTCCTTTTATCCATCTTGTGAGTATTAGATTCTCCAGGCATTTTTTCCTTATTAGGTGTCCAAATAACCTCAGCTGTTTTCACTGTTTCTTAGGACATTTCCTATCTCTTAATACTCTGCTAAATTTCTGGAAGGCAACTTTTACTATACCAATTCCCGCCCTCGGATTTCTATTCCCTGCTTTCTCTCGTCCGTTACTCCACCAACCAGATTGTGAGCTTTGAGCATCTGCTTCGTTTTTCCTTCCCCAAAACGTACCTCATACCTTCGGCAGTCTCTTTTACTGACAACTTTACATTCTCTCCTATTCGAATTCATAGTTATTTCTTTTTTCTTTGCTTTTACCGACTTATTCTTTTTATATGTACTATGTCACTTCAGATTAACCACAGCTCTCTACGACGTCCTATCTTTTGTAAATCTAAGGGGTTTAATTATTCGCCACTAACCTCTGTCCCTTATCCTTACATATTTTTCCTTAAATATATTTTGCAATTGTCAATTTCTCGAATCCCTCTTTCCTCATTACAGTGTCCTGAGTATGACGATAAACTACATCCGGCAGCAAGGCCTCTGATCGGGAGATGGGAAGTTTTTGAGGAGCGTGAAACCTTCTCTTGCTTGCTGTTTTTCCAGGTCCGCCCTTACGGATTTAGGTGAAGTCGCTACAGTCTGTTAGTATGCACATATGGTTGGTAATTTTACTATAAATATAACCGTAGCTATGTAAGTATAAAAGTACATTTTTATACCAGAAATACATTTTTATAGAAAAGAATTACCAAGAAAACATATTTATAGTAAAATTACCAACGATATGTGCATACTAACAGACTGTAGCGACTTCACCTAAATCCGTTTAAAATAGCACCAAACAACCAATATGAATCAATTATTCCATGACATAAGCACATACAATTTTTAAATCACGTTTAACGTATAACTTCAACACACCTACAACATAAAGAACCCATATCACCGCTTTTTGTTTGTTTGTTTGTTTGTTTGTTTGTTTGTTTGTTTGTTTGTTTGTTTCGATCTTTAACGACCTCTCAATCTTTACTGGATCATTTAAGGTCATAAACAATGTTTTTTGGGTAAGGTTATTTTATTTTTACAACATTTTTATTTTCGAGTATCAAGATTCATTGGGTCCCCAAGTCCTACCCTTGTTATTTAACCTATAACTGGAGGGAAGGGACGGATTAATACCTTTCCCAAGAGTACCAGTATTTAAGTGAATGCAGGGTATTCAACTGGAATTCGAACTCGGCACGCCGATTTCTCTTTCCGAGGCAATATCCACTGCACCACAACGCACATCCGTCACTAAACGCTTACAGCACCTGGTATTCCCAAGCGGTTACCCATCTAAGTACTGACCAGGCTCGACGTTGCTTAACTTCGGTGGTCGAGCGAGAACCGGTGTATTCAACGCGATAGACCGTAAGCCACCGCTTCTTGTAATTATGTCCACGCAAACATATGCATGCACGAAAGCTGAGTATCATTTACCATGTATTCAACTGTGAAAGTAGAATAACATATATCCTATTTTTCATTACTTCCAAGCTCCCAACAAAAAATAAAATTTCAGTATTAAATGCATCCTGAGGATTTGATATGTCATTAAACAGACAAAATCATCAATCTTCATTGTGTGTCCCATAAATTTCAGCTCCCGCTTACTGATTGTAAGTATTAGCGACCATGTTTTAATTTGCTGAAAACTTTATCGTTACACACATGTTCAGTCGAATGGTATTCCCAGTATTCTTCTATAAGTCAGTCAGTTAGTTAAGTACCATGCGCGATACACGCTTTGGGCGATCATGTCTCCAAAGAGACATGACTGACTGGGCAGAACATTATCCCGCAGTAGGTTGCCATTGCTTTCTGCGGTAGACTGGTTGCCGACCAAGGCTATAGAACCCAATCTGTCCTGTTATTTAACCCATAACTGGAAGGAAGAGACGGATTAATACCTTTCCCAAGGGTATTTGCGCGTAAGTGAATGCGAGGAATTCAACTGGAATTCGAACTCGGTTCCCCGATTTCTCATTCCGAGCCGATATCCACTGCGCCACAACGCACATCCGCACATCTTCTATAAGACCTTGCTTAAAGTCTCTTCTTCATCCATGATAAGATTGTTTAACACTCACTGCCATATAAGACAATTGATTCAGTTTTCTTCAGAATCTCTCATCAACACAGTGTTTCTTGTGTACTACATGTTTTCTTTATGCCAAAAATACATTCTAATAGCATTCCTACTCATCGTGGAATTATCTCCATCTACAGATTAAATAAATCTGGCGGGAAAACACACACTTGTCGCAATCATGTTTGTTTCTTCGTGAATTATCATATGCTATGGTCTATAGGGATGCAAGGTCCTAGTTCCAGTAGAGGCTTCCGGATATTTGAATATTTTTACGTATACTTCATGGAGATTTTTTCGTACTTTGTATCTTAATCTATGAAATAAGGCATAGAGTTATTTGCAATACAGTTACTTTAGTGGCATTTAATAAGGAAAAATACATGGTTGGATCCAATGATTTTACTTCCTATAATTTCAGAATATTTTTGCTCGATTCATCCTAAGTCTTTTAGTGATTTATTTAGTTCACGTTGATTGCACGATGAAGTGTGTATTCATTGACAGATAATGTAATCGGAGTCTTATTAAGATTGAATTTCTGGAAGTTCTGGTAATTCCCCAATATTGTATATTTTGTCTATCAATGAGATAACACGATCAATTATCAAATCGTGTAAGGCTATCAACATCACTGTAAAGGTTACCGTTGGCCATAATAACAATTATAACTCCTCATTATGATCGGTGATCACCAAAACATCACATTTTATTAATTCTGGTTCTTATTTTTAGATTTGATTTTTAAACTTATTGTAAATTTTTGGTTTTGTCATTAAATTAACCAACTCTGTATTTTTTCTTTCACATTAATATATATGGCCTCCGACGGTCTAGACGGATTTTGTCATAGAAAAAGCAACTCCGTAATCCTATATTCTCTTTTTAGTATATATCGTTCGAGTTTCGAGAGATTTTTTTAGATTTTGTCATGGAATAACCTAATTCTGTATTCCTTCCCTCTCTTTAATATACGGCCTCCGACGACGTCAAGAGATTTTCTCCAATTCTGGCCCGGAATAGCCAAACTGCGTATACGTTCTTTCTCTTTACGATGTGACCTCTAACAGATTCTATATAATTTTGTCTTGGAATAACCCAACTAAGAATTCCTTCCTTCTTTTTAATATATAACTTATTTATAAATGGAACTTTGTGTCTGTGTGTGTGTCTGTGTGTATGTGTGTGTGTATGTGTGTGTGTCCGTTACCTATAGTCTCCGAAACGGCGGAACCAATTTTCTTGAAATAAATTTTCAAGAAAATTGGTTGCACTATAAGCGTCTGCGAGTGTTCTTAGCTAGGTTTTCTGTCGAGGTACCCCCGATAAATATCGAAAATCGATATTCGAAAAAATCGGGTTATAGAAGTAGTGGTCCGATTTTAGTCAAATTTGATACACTCATAGACAAAGACATAAGAAACAATATTCAGAAGTTTCAAGGTTTCAGTTTTTACAATAGTGCAGAAAATCGATAATATATATATATATATATATATATATATATATATATATATAAGGCAAAATGTTTGTGTGTGTGTCTGTTTATCTGCCTGTATGTCTGTGTTTTTTCAGCCCTTTTATTTTAGTTTTTGCTTCGGGTTTGGCTCTAAGTAGGTATAACTGTAGTTCTTAGTCTCAGTCATGATACCATTTACTCAGAGGACTTATTTAGCCTTCAAAATTCAGTTTACGACGAACAAACTTATTTGATATCGATACCAGGAAATCAAAATTTGACTTACATCCATTCATTTTTCTTTCAGTCTACGGTTTCGCTTTAACCGGAAACAACTATTGCCAACGTCCAAAGAGTCTGGGCTCCAGGACCATGGATTAGTTTTAAAGCTTTCATTACACCCGAGCAACGCCGGGTTATACTGCTAGTATTACGTAGAAGAAAAAAATACATTGTTGGCTTATTCCATGAAAAAAATAGAGTTCTGTCGAGACCTTCGAAGCCATATATAAAACAGAAGTAAGGAATATATAGTTGGGTTATTCCATGAACAAATCAAAGAAAAACCGCCGAGATTTCAGAGGCCATGTACCAAAAAAGGAATATATAGTTGGGTTATTCCATGAACAAATCAAAGAAAAACCGCCGAGATTTCAGAGGCCATGTACCAAAAAAGGAATATATAGTTGGGTTATTCCA
The DNA here is from genome assembly GCA_037127315.1 of Ascarosepion bandense. Taxonomy (NCBI): domain Eukaryota; kingdom Metazoa; phylum Mollusca; class Cephalopoda; order Sepiida; family Sepiidae; genus Ascarosepion; species Ascarosepion bandense. The sequence continues at coordinate 662,517 of JBBBDQ010001003.1, read as the reverse complement.
TGAACAAATCAAAGAAAAACCGCCGAGATTTCAGAGGCCATGTACCAAAAAAGGAATATATAGTTGGGTTATTTCATGAGATAATCGATAACAAACTGTCGATACATTCAGTGGCTATATGCTAAAAAGAAGGAAGAAATACATACTGAGCTTATTCTATGGCAAAATCGATGAAAATCTGTCGAGACACTCGGAAGCCATAATCTAAAAAGGAGAAAGTTATACATAGTTTTCTTACTCCATCAAACAATCAAGCAAAATCTGTCGAAACAATCAGAGGCCATATATTAAAGGGAGGGGAGATGTACGTTTAGGTAAGTCCATGACTAAATTGAAGAAAATCTGTCGAAACATGTCGAGGCTATATACTAAATAGAAAGTAGGAATATATAGTTAGGTTTTCAATGACAAAATTGAATGAAAATCGGTCGAAAATTTTGAAGGTCAAATCTTAAAAAAAGAAAATACCGAGTTGGGTTATTCCATAAAAAATCGAATAATATATGTTTAGATCTTCAAAGACCATATATTAAAAGAAAGAAGGAATACAGTGACGGGCTATTCCATGAGAAAACGAAGAAAATCTGTCGAGAATCTCTGAGATCACTTGTTCAAAAGAAAGAAGGAATCGAGTGTTGGGTCATTCCATAACAAAATCGAAGAGAATCAGTCGGAATTCATATAATAAATAGGAAGAAGGAATACGTACATATACGTACGTACAGTTATAGGAAGAAGGAATATGTACATATACGTACGTACAGTTATTCCATGACAAACTCTATTAAAATCTGTCGAGTACTTCTAAGGTCATATGTTCAAAGGAAGGAAGGAATATAGTGTTGGGTCATTCCATGACGAAATCGAAGAAAGTCAGTCGAGACAATCGGAGGCCATATATTAAAGGGAAGGAAGATATACAGTTGGGTTAGTCCATAACTAAATCGAAGAATATCTGTCGAAACATATGAAGGCCGTATACTAAACAGAAGGAAGGAATACATAGGTTCTTCAAAGAAAAACTTTTCAAAGAATCGGTCAAAATCTTCGAAGGCCACATACTGAAAAGAAGGAAGAAACACAGAGTTGGGTTATTCCATGAACATTCGAAGAGTATCTGTCTAGACTTTCGAAGACCATATATTAAAAGAAGGAAGGAATACAATTGGGCTATTCCATAAGAAAATCAAATAAAATATGTCGAGACCTTCGGAGGCCATATGCTAAAATCTGTTAGGAATACATAGATATGTTATTCGATGAGAAAATAAAAAAATAATCCGACAAGACCTTCGGGGGTTATATACTAAAAGAAAGAAAGGAATACATAGTTGAGTTATTCCATAAAAATACCCGAATAAATCTGTCGTGACATTCGACGGTTATATAATAAAAAGGAGAAAGGAATGCATAGTTTGTTTATTCAATGACAAAATCGAAGAAAATCTGCCGAGACTTACGGCGGCTCTATACTGAAAACAATAAAGGAATTCACTGTTGGGTTATTTCATGACAAAATCGAAGAATATCTTTTAAGAAGCACGGGGTTTATACACTAATGAGAATGAAAGAATGGAATGTTTGGTTATGTCATCAACAATTGGTGAAAATCTAGTCATAAGAGAAGGGATAAATAAATAGATTTTCGATTAGAATACTAGCAATATAGATTTTTCTTTTCGTTTTTGTTACCTATGTATTCCTCCCTTTTTTGTCTCGACAGATTTTCCTCGATTAAATCATGGACACACCCAACTGTATATCTTCCTTCCCTTCCATACATGGCCCCCGACTGTCTCAATAGATTTTCTTATATTTTGTTATAGAATAACCCAACTCAGTATTCCTTCCTCTCTTTAATATATTGCATCGGAAGATCTCGGCAGTTTTTCTTGGATTTTTTCAAGGAATAACCAAGCTATATATTCCTTCCTTTTTCTATTCATATATGGCCTCCAAAGATCTTGACAGATTTTCTTCAATTTTTTTATGAAAAACCCAACTCTCTATTCTTTACTTATTTTTAAAACGTGACCTCTGAAAGTATTAATAGGTTTTCTTCGATTCTGTGATGGAATAAACCAGCTATATATTCTTTCCTTCTATTAAGTATATGGCCTCCGAAGATCATAAATGTTTTTCTTCGATTGTGTCATGGAATAAACCAAATATATATTCCTTCCTTATTTTAAATGTATGGCCCCCAATGTCTCGACAGATTTTCTTCGATTTTGACATGGAACAACCCAACTCAGTATTTCTTTATCTCTTTAAAAGTTTTGCCTCCGACGATCTTGAGAGATTTTCTTCGATTTCCTCATAAATAACCTAACCTGTATTCCTTTGTTATTTTTAGTATTTGGCCTCCGAAGGTCTCGACAGATTTTCATCGAGTTTTCCATGGAATAAGCACACTATGAATTTCTTCTTTCTTTTTAGTATATGACTTTTGAAGGTCTAAAAAGATCTTCGATTTTTTCAAAGAATAGCCCAACTATATATTCTTACCATTTATTTAATATATGACCACTAAATGTTTCGATAGATTTTCTTCTATTTTTTCATGGAATAACGCAAAAATGTATTCCTTCCTTTTCTTTAGTATATCTCCTCCGATGGTCTTCACAGATTTTCTCGGTTTTTGTTATTGTAAAACTCAACTCTTTATTCGTTTCTTCTTTTTAGTGTATAGCCTCCAACGGTCTCGACAGATTTTCTCCTATTTTTCATGGAATAATCCGGCCAAGTATTCTTTCCTCTTTAGCATATGGCTTCTGACGGTTTAACAGATTTTCCTTAATATTTTCATGGAATAACCCAACTTTGTTTTACTTCCTTCTTTTTTATATATAGCTGTCGACGGTCTAGACAGATTTACTCCGATTCTCCCAGCAAATTATTCCTTCCTTCTTGTTAGTATATTGCGTCAGGCGATTTTGAGAGGTTTTTTTTTCCGATTTTGTCATGGAATTACGCAACTATGTATTCCTTCCTTCTCTTTTGGTATGTTCTTTCTGTCAGCCGATGTCGACAGATTTTCTCCGATTTTGTCAAGGAATAATCCAGCTAATTATCTTTAGTACGTGGCCTCCGACGGTCTTGACAAATATTCTACGATTTTTCTTAGAATAAATCAAGTAAACATTCTCCTTTTTCTGTAATATATGTGCATTCGTAGGTCTCGAGTGATTTTCTCCGACTTTCTCCTGGAATATTCAACTAAATATTTTTCTTTCTCTTAAGTATTTCTCAATGAACGATCTCGAGAATTCATGGATTTGCGCCCAAAATTTATATTTTCTATGTCTGGGCAAGTGCTTTAGATATAGATGTAAAGGGGGTGAAGGTGAGAGAGAGACGTAGCAACAGTTTCCAACGCAAAACTTTTCCACTACAACCATGCTTTTCAAGAAAATACGAAGACTAATACTATTGGGTATTGGTGTAACGTTTGTTTGTTTGTGTTGTGGAATCTCCCTTTTTTCTATGATAATGGACTCGACTTGAGTATACATATACTCCTGTCATAGTGAGATAAGCAAGATATCATATGAATACTATAATAGGTTCGTAAGTTACCGAGAAATACCGAAGTTACATAGAGAATACTGCCGTCAGTAGTCATAGTAGCTCTAAGCTCCACTCATTCAGAATAGTATTACATGGATATACTAATTCCAGCACGACTTATATATATATATATATATATATATATATATATATATATATATATTCCTTACTAATCGTATTCCTGGATTACTAACCAGCGTTCCAGTTTGTATCTTTACGTTTAATATAACATATTTTTCTATCTCAAATATCGTTATTTTGTGCGGTTTCTCATTCGGAATCTAAAACAGTTTGTTTGTTTGTTTGTTTGTTTGTTTGTTTGTTTGTTTGGCGCTATATAATCTCCTTATGGGCCATACCAAAATTACATTTTCCTGGGAGCTTGTGTATTGTTTCTTTGTACAAAAATCTGTTGGGTGTCATTTTATATATATATATTTTTTTTTAATGTACACTTTCAGTTTTCTCACCCCAGTTTGGGTGTTCACTATTTACCTACAGCTGAGACCATAAAAGGTGCTATCATTGTTGATCCCACGCCCTACACGCCCTTGCTGCTGAATTTAATTTTGCGTCATACTTTGGACGGAATGTTGTCGTCACAGGAATTGCCAGACCGAAACTAAACATGACATCGGACTGTCTTATGGATTTGAGAGCTGTACTTCTCCTAGTCTGGTTGGCAACCATGACTACAGAACCCTGTCTATCCTGATATTTATCCATAGTCAGAGGTTTTTAAATCAATTTTTTTCTTTCTCCTAGAATCTACTTATTCGTAGCTGTTGATAGAAACGCTTGATTCCTGCCTTTCTCAAGTTTAGTAGGAGAATGTAATGAACTGAACTTGAACTCGGCTCTTCGATTTTTTAATCCGAGCCACAACTCATGACACTACCGCACCACCTAATAAGCACACATAACAATAAGAAAGAGAGAAGAGATGGATTCATACCTTTCACAAGCTTGTTAGCACGTAAGTGAATGTAATGAACTCAACTGGAATTCGAACTCATCCATCCGCTTCCTCAGTCGGAGCCGCAACCCATTACTCTATCGAGCCTGCATATTCTCATGAGTAGCTTTCTTTTGTTGTTATGATTGGTCTTTTATAGTTCCCTTTTTAGATTTTATACATTCAACCAACAATAACCTTTTTTGCGTCTCTGTTATGTCGTTTTTTGATCTCTAGACATTTCCAATAAGCTAGTCAATCCTATTTTGTATAAACAAGCTTGTATTTCTGTTTTTTGCTTAACCTGATATATTCTGAGACATTTCTCGGCGTTATCTCTTGTCTCTATTTCATTCAGAATTCCCCAGTCGTATCTACCTCCATTTTTCTTTTTTTTTCTTCTTGGCTTTCTTTCAATTATTTCATCCTCTGTTTTGTCTCCAAGTGATTCACTAGAAGTTCATAACCTCTTCTCAAGTTTTTATATTTGTTCTTAGCTACGACGATAACATATTTTTGCTTGAAAATATGGTTACTATGTAGTTTTCGTAATACAGTTTACCGATTGTTTTGAATTTCTTTATCGTTTATAGTTTAACCCTTAATTTGCATATTACTCTCGAATGCAAACCTATATTTCACAATTTCCGGTTTTCTAAAACGGTTGTTAACGGTTAAGAATTCGATTTGTTTTTGTTTTTTTAGCGTATTCTATCGGCCCTTCTCAACCTCATACGTCTCGGTTTTTATTCACGATAAGGAATTTTTTGTCACCAAAAAAAAGGGTCCAGTTCGAAATTCCCAGCACCTGAAGAAGGCTGGAGCGTACAACAGCCGAACATGGCAATAAAGATGGCGACAATTGTCCAAACAATGTAAATAATGAAACATTCGTCTTTCGCGTGCTATTTAACAGGAATTAAGGGCGGTTCAGGTTAAGCTTTCCTGGAAGTACCAGTTTACTTATGGTTAGTTAAGGAGCTTCAAACCTGGTCAGTCTTTGAAAGGGAAACATTTTACAAAAATGAGGTTCTATAAGCATCAAAAACATAAAAAAACATATTTATTAAATGAAGATTTGTGAGTTCAGTTTTTGCGTGCGTGTCTATGCTGAGATGAGAGGATAAAAAGATGAATCACTTATTAATATCTCGTCCGATTTCTTTTTTATTCAGTTAATTATACGAAGATAATGAAATAAAATATAGGTCTGAAGATGTCTGAGATTTTGTTAAGGTCGACATTAATAAAAAAAAACACTGTCACGGAGGAAGAGGGCGGTGTTTCGGATTAAATCATTTACGCCACTTAAGATACAAATTAAATTTTCCTCAAATAAATTAATTTTCTACTTTTATCCTTTACAAAATATTTATTTATAAGTATTTTCACTTTTTTTCTTTCTTTCATGTACGCTTTTCTTTTTTCCTTTTCACTTTTTCTTTCTTTTTTCCTTTTCACTTGTTTTCTTTCTTTTTTCTTTTTCACTTTTTTTCTTTCTTTTTTCCTTTTCACTTTTTTTCTTTCTTTTTTCCTTTTCACTTGTTTTCTTTCTTTTTTCCTTTTCACTTGTTTTCTTTCTTTTTTCCTTTTCACTTGTTTTCTTTCTTTTTTCCTTTTCACTGTTTTCTTTCTTTTTTCCTTTTCACTGTTTTCTTTCTTTTTTCCTTTTCACTTGTTTTCTTTCTTTTTTCCTTTTCACTTGTTTCTTTCTTTTTTCCTTTTCACTTGTTTTCTTTTTTTTTCCTTTTCACTTGTTTTCTTTCTTTTTTCCTTTTCACTTGTTTTCTTTCTTTTTTCCTTTTCACTTGTTTTCTTTCTTGCACTCAATAATAGTTTTCTTTTTATTTCCTTCAATTCTCTTTTTCTCTTGCAATCATTCATTTCGTTTTTTCTTTCGTTTTTCTTTCATTTATTCATCCTTTCGTTGTTTGGTTCTTGCTGTTTAATTTCTTTAAAAAAAAGTATTTCATTAATTTTCTATTCCTGTTATTCATTTCCCTTTTAATTTGACTGATATATTAAATCATTCATTTTTGGTGTTATCGGCCTGGGGTCGATTCCTGAACGCTGCCTCTTTGGAAAGGGCCTAAAAACCATACCACAGTTTAAATGTGAATTAAATTAAGTATCTATTTGGAAACAGTCGATGGTTTTGCTAGCACGAAATAATAAGTCATCGTGACCGAAGATTTGAGCGTCCTGGCCTTGTTCAGACTTTTGATCACGCCAGGTAATGCGACCTCTCCCAAAATCTACAACTAAGCTCTGATCAACATAGATGGGCTCTGTGGGTGCTGAACAAGCACAAATGTGCTTGAATAGGCGCCTGCAGCAAAGATTGGCTGACCACCTTAGTAGACATGCGTACTCAGATACGATCGGTCTGCTAATATTTAAAAATATCATTTGGCAAAATTATTTTGCGTTGACTAATTCGTATGACGCTATGTCCGATAGTGAATGATTTCCTCATTGTAGTTTGCATCTTTTACAAGCGGACTGAATGCATAGTCATCAGCAAAAGAGGGACACAAATTGCCAATTACTGATCGGGGATACTAAAATCAAACCGTTGCAAAAATTCAATTGCCTGGGAAGTATTCTATCAGATGACGGAAGGTGCGAGACTGAGATCCGAACACGCATTGGGATGGACAATGTTGCATTCTAAAAGCTAAACAGAATATTAAGAGATGGGAAAATTTTGAGTTTACGTTTGTGTTTTTTTTAACGGCATATCAAGCACTGTAGATGATTTAATACCAAAAAGATGGGGGGTTAAGGTTGTTTTTTTTGTTTTTTGTTTTTTGTTTTTTTTTGTTTTGTTTTGTTTTTTCTTAATGGTTCGGTTATAGTGAAATGGTTGATTTATTCAGATTTTAATGAATTTTTTTTATATATATATTTAAAACCGACACTGAAGCCGCGCTGATCAATTTGGATCAGTCCAAGGCATTCGATAGGGTTGACCATCGATTTTTGGAGTCTGTCCTTTCCGCCGCCGGTTTCGGGCCGTACTTTCGCTCCTGGATCCGACTGCTATATGAGTCCCCCGGTGCGCTGGTGGAAGTGAATGGGGTAAGATCGAAGTCTTTCACATTATATCTCTCCATTCGTCAAGGTTGTCCACTTTCGCCTTTGCTTTACGTTCTAGCGTTGCAGCCTTTCCTTCGCAAGTTAAAGGCGAATCCGGTCCTTCGCGGAATTTCCCTACCTGGTGCTACCACCTCGGCCAGGTACTCCGCCTATGGTGACGACGTTTCGGTTTTTCTGTCGAGCAAAGCCGAGATTGACGAAGTTAGCAAAGAAATCAGATGCTATGAGACGGTGACAGGGGCCAAGATCAATCGCGATAAGTCTGTCAGCTTGCGATTGGGTGCGTGGAAGGGAGTTTCTCTTCCCGGACCTTTCCTCTGGACGGACGGGCCGATCAAGATTCTCGGCGTCTTTTTCGGTCCTGATCTCCAGTTGGAAATGAATTGGTCGGAGGTTCGAAAGAAAGCCGAGGGCGCAGTTCGTCTGTGGACTCGGAGGAATCTTTCCTTAAAGGGGAGGGCGGAAATATGTGCCTCGCACATCAACCCGATTCCCCTTTACCGACTTTCGGTACTTCGTCTCCCGTGTGCCATTCGTTTGGGACTAATACAGCTCTTGTTCTCCTTCCTTTGGGGAGAAGGTAAGGCTCCCAAGGTGCGTCGCGAGATCTGTTACCTTCATCCTTCTGAGGGCGGTCTGAGCATGCCTAGCGTTGAGATTCGTCAACACACGCTTCGCATTAGATTCCTGGATCGAATGTGTATGCTGGCGGATGAGAACGGCGCCCTCGTTAAAGAGGACGTCCATAAAAACTTTCCATCCTTGAGAAGTGTGCATTTGTCGGAGGAGGAGGCCGGCCGTATTCCTCGTGGCGAGTGCTCCTTCTATAAAGAATGTCGTTTGGCTCTCCAGTTTCTCTTGCGGGCTACGGATGGCCTCTCCAACGCCCAAGCGTTGTCTCTTAAGGCATTATATCGGATGTTAGTTAGGGTGGCCGTTCAAGATGAACTAATTGGCGAGCTCGGGCTTACAAAGCAGGAGTCTCGCTCCATATGGCCTTGGGCGCCTGGGTTGAAATGTCTCACTAACGATGAGGCATCACTCACCTGGTTGATGATCCGGAAGGCTCTCTGGGTTGGCAAGAAGCTTAATGCAGCGGGCCTAACACCGAAATCAACCTACGTGCGTTGTGGGCTGTCGGCGGAAACCGTCGATCATGCCTTCTTCCACTGCAGTGTTGTTGCTCCGTTGTGTAAGTTTCTTGAAGATCTCATGGTTCGTATGCTACGTGGAAAGTTCTTTGTCCTTGAGGCTAGTTCTGTTTGTAGCAATGTCGTACCTCCGTTATCTAGGGCTGAGCACTATGTGCTCTTTTGCTTACTAGGTGCTATGCGAGTCGTGATTTGGACGACGCGACAGAAGGAATTCTATGGTGATGAGAAGTTTACCTCTTCCCAACTGATCTTGTTCTTTAAGCATCAGCTTAAAGTCAAGATCAGGACGGAAAGGAAACGACTCACTCCATCTGAATTTGGCAAAAGGTGGGTGAGTCTTGCGCGTTTCTGTCGAGTGAAAGGTGTGACCTGGAGTGGTTGTTTGATGCTGGTTAGGCATCAGGATATTGGGTGTGCTTGGCAGAACATGTGCACCCCTTCCCTGTTAGGTTAGAATAGGAAGGTTTTGATTTCCTGTTTTATGCTTTAAATTTAACTTAGCTAGGTTATGATTGCTCATTGGCCCTTTTTATTTTTGTACCCAGTTTTCTTTTAGTTTAATCCCCCACCCCTTCCTACTTTAGGTGTTCAGCAAATGTTAGTTCTTCGGTGGATGCGTGGCGTCTTTCGTTATTTTTCAAGTGTGCTTTTCGTTTTTGTTGTGGTGTTTAAAGTGTGAGTGATTGTGTGAGTGACTGCTAATCAGATAAATGTAGTTATTATATTTCTAAAGTCACGCATTATTTTTCGTCCGGGGAACTGACTTTGCTGTCACAATATTAGAGTAGTGGAGGGGGGCTTTTATTACTAATACGTTTTATTTAGTTTCTTGTAAATATCGTTTATTCATTGTATAAAATCATTGGGGAATTTTCAATGTTGTTATTTTCTGCCCATGCCCTCCACTGAAAATTGTACATATGGGAGTTAAGTAGGACAACATAGAGAAGCTGAGGTATTATGGTGGACGTGGTAAGAATGGTAAGTAAAAATGTGGTGTTATGGTGTAAAGTTTATTGTTAGTGTGTCAGGGTCGACGAAAGTGAATAGCTAAGTTAAATTAGGACAGATGAAGACCAGCCTTCCCCATCCCCAATTTCGGCCTTGTGCCACATTTTTTGTAATTTTATAAAAATAAATACGAGTTCTTAGAAGTTCTAGAGAGTTCTTTAGAGCTGGGTCCAACTAACATCATAGTTTCTATTTGTATCTTTAGTTAAAACATTTTTGTTTTGGGAATTTATGAGAGTTCTTTAGAGTTCTATTAGAGTTCAGTAGAACTACTAGTTAGTTGCATTTTGAACACAGTTGGACTAAGGCAGTTGATATTAGTCGGCAGTTAGCCAAATACTAAGGAGCCAGCTTTCAGTGTAAGATTACCAAGTTCCTAACATTTTGGGAACGTTAAGTCGATTAGCAACCGACATAGCACGATTATAATCCTCAGTGCGAAAAATACTCCACAACAGTTGCTTACTTAATTGTCTCTCTGCCCGTCTTGTTATCAGTATGTCATATGAGTATCAAATTCTTCAAGCCCACTTTTCTCATTATGTGTACGATAAATTTGAAATATTTTTTAGTGATTCTAGATACAAGTGTTCTTTCTGTTTTCATTTTCCTCGTTCCTTAGATGCTACGCCTATAATATTTCAGCATTTTTGTTGTTTTATAAAACTAAATCTCTGTTGTATCAATTCTCTTGGTGACTGAAGAATTTTTAGTATTCACTAATATAGAAAAAAATTATATTAACAGTTATGACCTCTTATCTTTGCTTCGAATGAAATTTTCCTGTTTCATGATAGCTAGTTTAGCTTTTCCAAATTATCCTCTGCTTTTTTATCTATTGCTGGATTTTGTTGTCCCATTTTCCGTCATCTGTTAAAACACTTTCTCGATATTAAAATTTCTTTAGATTTTTCATTCTTACGACTCCAACACGTAACCCCTATCCTGTGCTGTTCCTTTTCATAACGTGTCATATTGAAATTTCTGGATTTGCTTTACGTGTAAAAATCATTTTTCTTTCTGAATCATCACATAATTATATATTTTTTTATTTAAATTTCTTCTGCTCGGCACATGCTTATCTCGAAACGAAATGATAAAAAACAGATATCAATTAGTCGGCAGGAATGCAGAGAGTATGAAACCGTTTCTTAATCTAATCTTTGTCGTTCATCTAGTGCTACTTGCCTATTGGAAATCTCGCGAGATCAGAAAGTAAAACACGCTTCTTATAGATTAATTATCCTTGCATGTTTTCTTTGAAACATTTTGTGGGAAGGGATTGTTGTTTCTGTACTTGCTACAATTATAAAGGCGTAGATATGAGTCAGAGCCATAATTAATAGAGTAAATCAATGGTTAATTATTGTGATAGTTGTGGTACTAATGAACTAATCCCGATCTACCCATTCCAATACTAACCCCTTCGTACAAAAGTCGTCTAATTACTAATCATTCAGCTTAGCAGAATAATATTATTGCAATTATTTAATTCGTTTTCATTTCATTTATTCATCCTTTGTATTTAATTTCTTTAAAAAAAGATTATTTCATTGAGTGTCTAATACACTCACTGAGGATGTGCGTTGTGGCGCAGTCGATATCGGCTCGGAACGAGAAATCGGGGAGCCGAGTTCGAATTCCAGTTGAATTCCTTGCATTCACTTACGCACAAATACCCTTGGGAAAGGTATTAATCCGTCTATTCCTTCCAGTTATGGGTTAAATAACAGGACAGATTGGGTTCTGTAGCCTTGGTCGGCAACCAATCTACCGCAGAAAGCAATGGCAAACTACTGCGGGATAATCTTCTGCCCAGTCAGTCATGTCTCTTTCGAGACATGATCGCCCAAGCATGTATCGCGCATGGCACTTAACTGACTGATTAATACTGTTATTTATTCCTCTTTTAATTTGACTGATATATTAAATCATTACTTTTTGGTGTTATCGGCCTGGGGTCGATCCCTGAACGCTGCCTCTTTGGAAAGGCCCTGAAAACCATACCACAGTTTAATTCGAGCCTTGTGAATTAAATTAAGTCGACGGATCTATTTTGAAACGGTCGATGGTTTTGCTAGCACGAAATAACAAGTCATCATGACCGAAGATTTGAGCGTCCTGGCCTTGTTTATACTTTTGATCACACCAGATAATGCGCTATCTCCCAAAAACTATAATTAAAGTCCGATCAACATAGTTGCAGTACAGGTGGGCTAAAGTTAATAATCGGCGTTGTCTAGTCATTATAATCTATACTATAATAAGAGCCGCGTTTGTCCGTCCGTCATAGTTTCATATCTTAATATACTGTGTTTATATATATATATATGGGTGTACGCTTGTTGAATTGATCTACTCTTTAAGTTAATATTTTTATTTTTATTTTTTATTTTTAATTTATATCTAATATTCGGGATTTATATTTAAATTTAGATTTGTATGTCAAAATTTTTTTCTATATAATTTGTCCCATTTATTTAAACTGAAAATCGCTATGGTATATTTTTCAACACGAATGATAACAATTTCCCTTGTTTCTATGGAAATAGATTTTTTTCTTTTTTTCTCTTCTTAGCTTACTTCACTGATAGGGGGGGTCTAAAAAATAGACATAGGTATTTGTCTGCTTGCTTATTAATCCCACCCCTTTTAATTTTCTATGTTTAATTTTTTTTTAACTTCTGCCGGTATAAAATCTTTTGTCATTTGAATTTCAATAAATTTCGTTACTGAAAACGCGAGATTTTTCTCGTAGAAATGGCTATTCAACGAATTTGAACATCGAAATTTTGTTTTCTTTTATAATTGGCTCTGTAATTAGAATATAAAAATTGCATTGAGCCCTCCACCTTGATCAATTTTAATATTAATAAAATTAATCAAGGTGGAGGGCTCAATGCAATTTTTATATTCTAATTAAATATAAAAATAAATATTTTAGAGCATAATATAATCATATAATTAAATTTGATTTTTAATTAAAAATAAAATTGCGACACGGAAATTTCTTTGTTTCGAGATTTCTACCTCGTCATCAGGCAATGTTCACAACTAAGATTTAACTGATGTCGACCGGTAATGAGACCACAAAATGATAACAAGGTTAACAACATATATTAAGTCAAAACTAAGGTTAACAACATATATTAAGTCAAAACTAGATACAAGAGAAATGAGTAAATATAAGCTTGGCTTACTAGTGATTGACAGACTGTGCTGAGCTGAACTGAAGCCACGAGAGTGATTAACTCTCAATTGATATACTGGTAGAAAGAGTCCATAGTTAAGTGGGTAACGCCCCACAACACTAACATTACCTGATGACGAGGTAGAAATCTCCAAACATAGAAATTTCCGGGTCGCAATGTATCTTTAATTAAAAATCAAATTTAATATATATATATATCCCTTTACACGCTATTTTTAATGGACGCTCATACTTGAGTCGAGACTCCCGTTATTTATTAAACAGTATATTTACTTATTTATTTTTGCCTACAGGCCTAAATATTCATAAAATTTAATCAAGAATGTGTGCTCACCGACAAACGAAAATAAATAAATCTACTGTTTAATAAATTTCATAAATAAACGGGGCATCTACTCAAATACGAGTATGCATTAGAAATAACGCCTAAAGATATAAACGATAGATAGATAGATAGATAGATAGATAGATAGATAGATAGATAGATAGAAATCAAAAGAGATAAAAGATAAAAGAGATAGATAGATAGATAGATAGATAGATAGATAGATAGATAGATAGATAGATAGATAGATATTAGATAGATAGATAGATAGATAGATAGATAGATAGATAGATAGAAAGCAAAAGAGATAAAAGATAGATAGATAGATAGATAGATAGATAGATAGATAGATAGATAGATATGAATAAACTTAGATAGATAGATAGATAGATAGATAGATAGATAGATATGATATGAATAAACTTAGATAGATAGATAGATAGATAGATAGATAGATAGAAAGCAAAAGAGATAAAAGATAGACAGATAGATAGATAGATAGATAGATAGATATGAATAAACTTAGATAGATAGATAGATAGATAGATAGATAGATAGATAGATAGAATAAACTTAGATAGATAGATAGATAGATAGATAGATAGATAGATAGATAGATATGAATAAACTTAGATAGATAGATAGATAGATAGATAGATAGATAGATAGATAGATAGATAGATAGATAGATACTAAGTTATATCTTTATGAGTTTTTAACATGCTGCTATTTAAGTTTTTGTGTAGTTTTTCCTTTGAGTTTCTTTAAATTTTGACTCTATTGACTATTTGACTCCACACCTCGCATATAACAGAGAGATTTTCACTCTCGAAATCAACGCTTGGATATTTTTTTCCTTTTTTCTAAAACTTTTGTTGTCGGTAAAGAAGTCACTTTCTTTTTTAATGTATTGTCACCATCTTTATCAGCTCAGAACGTTTCTTGAATGTTTTTCAAGATAAAGTTTCTTTAGAGTTTTTAATGATTTATTTATTCATTTATTGATTATCCGCTCTGCATCAATGAACCCATTTTCTCTGCACTCGATGAATGGCACAAGTCGATAATTACCAACCTTTATAGAGCGGTTTTGTGGTTTTTACCGCATATATATATATATATAAAGAGAGAGAGAGAGAGATATATACTGATCCTAATCTTAAGGAGTATTTCACATGCGTAAACTAAAAATATAAGCCCAATAAAACCAGATTACTTTTATCTTTTAAGGAATCCTGCAAATTAAATCTTGAATGGGAACCTCAACATCATTTTTTAACAAGCAAAACCTGCTATAAGTGGCTTCAGTCAACACGAGATTCAATTGCATCGATTTGGAAAACTACGGCTGTTTTCTGTTTTACACGTTTAATTATTTAGCTAACGCGAGATATCAGTAGCGACACCCACAGGATAATATATGCAGGGGGTAAAAAAAAAACGAAAAAGAGGTCGGTTTAATACTAAGCAAAGAAGTAAAGAAATGCGTTCTTGGCTACTGTCAGCTTTCAAAGAGAGTCCTCTTGGTTAAACTGCGGGGAAGGCCCTTCAATATAGCTATTATAGTAGTTTATGCACCGACAACTCAAAGTTCGGAGGACGAAATAGAAACTTTCTATTCAATACTGGACAGTGCTAAGGCTCAGTGCAAAAGCCAAGAAATTAGGATTATAATGGGGGACTTGAATGCCAAGGTAGGTAAAGATAGGGAAGGAGACACGACCGGCAACTTTGGACTAGGGGATCGCAACGAACGAGGAGAAAATGGGTCCAATGGTGCTCAGCCAATGACCAGGTCATTACTAACACCTGGTTTCAAGAACACCCACGACGTTTATGGACATGGAGAAGCCCAGGAGGCGAGACGAAGAACCAAATAGACTACATGACTATAAACAAGAGATTCAGGAATGCAGTGGTCCAATGCAAAACATATCCAGGCGCCGACTGCGGAAGTGACCACGTCCCAGTCATCTGCAAACTAAGGGTGAAACTCCGAAGAAACCCAGCACATCACCAAGGCTGCAATACCACACCCTGAATGACCTCACCCTGCAGAAAGAATACAATAACAGCGTGAGAAAGAAATATGAAGAACAAATTGGAAAAGGGCACACAAAATGGGATTCACTGAAGGAAGCGATGGTGACCTCAGCGAACAACAAGCCCCAAAGGAAATCAGACGCAGAAGAAAAAACGAGTGGATGACCAGAGAGATTCTCCACATGATGCAAAGGAGACAAAAAATAACGCCAAGACATGGAGCAGAGTACAAGAAACTTTACAGGGAGATAAGGAACAAATGCAGACAAGCCAAAGAAGAATGGCTCAACAACATATGCGCAGAAGTAGAGACTGAGCAGGACCAACAAAGCAAAAATGCATAAAGAGATAAGAGAACTGACAGGACAAAAAAACTGCTCCTCAACAGGATGCATCAAATCCAAGGATGGAACAAATATATTGGAGAAAGAGGAAATATTCCCGCGATGGGAAGAATATATAAAGGATTTTTTGCGACAGGAGAAAACAACCGAGAATACACAAGGAGGTGGATGGACCGAAAATACTAAAATCCGAAGTGGAAGCTGAAATGGCCAAAATGAACAGAAACAAAGCAGCTGGTCCAGACGGCATAGTGATACAGCTGCTGATAGCCTTAGAAGAATATGGCATAGAAAACATTACTGACATAATAAACGACATTTATAGCAGCGGAATAATACCAGACGACCGATGCAATTCGATATTTATAGCACTGCCAAAGAAACCAGGTGCAAACGAGTGTGAACTACACAGAAATATCAGCTTAATGAGTTACATTACAAAACTGATTGTCAGAATCCTGATGAATAGACCGAGAAGCAGAATCAGGCCAGAGATAGGGCAGGAACAGTGCGGGTTCGTCAAAGACACTGAAACAAGGAACGCCATATTCATGATTAGGATGCTCTCCGAAAGGGCAATACAAATGAAGATAGACTTGTACCTATGTTTCATTGACTATGCGAAGGCATTTGACAAGATACGACACAAAGAATTGATGGAGATGCTCAGCAGCCTAGACATTTTCGGCAAAGACATAAGAGAAATCAAGAATCTCCACTGGTAGCAAACGGCCTGCATACGGACAGGTAACGATCTCAGTAGATTTACAAAGATAGAAAGAGGTGTAAGACAAGGGTGTGTCTTTTCACCGGATCTGTTCAACCTGTACAGCGAGAATATTTGAGGACCCTAGATGGCACGCCAGGATTTGTTATTGCAGGCCACAACTTGAACAACATAAGGTATGCAGATGATACAGTGCTGATTGCGGACACGGAAAGGAAACTACATGACCTCATACAGAAGGTAGCGGTGGAGAGTGACAATAAAGGACTACAAATAAACTTTAAGAAAAATCGGGAAAAAGTGCAACCCAAAATGCCAAATACAGGTGGGAGATACCAGAATCAAACAAGTACAAAAATTTAAATGCCTAGGAAGTGTTCTAATAGGAGATGGAAAGTGCGACACAGAGATCCGAAGGCAAATTGGAATGGCAAAGGACGCGTTCCAGAAGCTGAGTAAAGTACTAAGACCCAGGAAAATTTCACTAGAAACAAAGAAAAGAGTGCTGGATTGCTACGTGATGTCAGTACTTCAGTACGGCAGTGAATGCTGGACAATATCATTGAAAATGAGGACAAAACTGGAAGCAGCGGAAATGTTCTACAGAGGGATGCTGCAGATATCATGGACTGAGCGTGAAAGCAACGATGAGGTGTTGGAAAGAATGGCAACAAAAAGGAAGTTAATACTGAGCATCAGGAAGAGACAACTGAAGTTCCTGAGACATGCAATAAGGAAGGATAGCCTGGAGAACCTGATACTGACTGACCAGATAGAAGGAAAGAGAGACAGAAGAAGGCAGTGGATAACATATTTGCAGGGCCTCATCAGGTGGATAACGGAACGGGGGTTGACAAGAGTAACAGGAACAAACATACTAAGAGCCACAAGGGATAGGGAGACATGGAGAACCATAATCGCCTATGTCCTGAAGGGACAGGGCACATAGAAGAAGAAGAAGAAGAAAAAGAAGAAGAAGAAGAAAAAGAAGAAGAAGAAGAAGAGATCTTTCTCGAGATCTCTGGTAACTACTTCTATGTGTCCTGTCCTTTCAGGACTTAATCGATCATGGCTTTTCACGTTTCCTTATCCCTGGTGGCTCTGCAATCCTTGTTCCGTCATCCACCTGATTAGGTCCTTCAAATATGTTATCCGTTGCTTTCCCCTGTCTCTTTTTCCCTCTATCTGGCCTGTTAGTATCAGATTCTCCGAGCCCTCCTTCCTCATTGCGTGTCCCAGGAACTTCAGCTGTCTCTTCCTGATGCTCACTATTACTTTCCATTTGGTTTTCTTTATTTCCAAGACCTCATCATTGCTCACATGCTCGATCCATGATATTCGCAGCATCCTTCTGTAGAACCATATTTCAGTTGCTTAAGTTTTTCCTTCATCTTTGATGATATTGTCTAGCATTCACTGCCATATTGAAGGACGGACAGCACGTAGCAATCCAGTACTCTCTTCCTTGTTTCTAGCGAAATTGTCCTGTTTCTTAATACTTTACTCAACTTCTGGAATGCTTCCTTCGCCATGCCAATTCGCCTTCGGATCTCTGTGTCGCACTTTCCGTTTTCTGTTATAACGCTTCCCAGATATTTAAATTTTTGTACCTGCTTGATTCTCGTATCCCCAACCTGTATTTGGCATATTGGGCTGCCTGTTTACTGATGACCATGCATTCGGTTTGCTTGCAGTTTATTTCTAGTCCTTTCTTGTTACTCTCTTCAGCTACCTTCTGTGGGAGGACTTGTAGTTTCCTTTCTGTGTTTGCTATCAGCACTGTATCAGCTGCGTATCTTAGGTTGTTTAAATTGTGGCCTTCGATTACGAATCAAGGCATAAGGGTCCTCTACAATTATAATTAACGAATTAATGTTAGTTTTGTGTGTTACCCAGCGAAACTTATGCGAATTGTTGTATAATCGTCTCTTGAATATTGCATTTTAATGCTTTATTATATTTACAACTGTATTACAGTATCATAATATGAATTGTTTCAGTTAGAAATTTTTCTATCGGTAGTTATCATTGAATGCGAAGGCAAGGGCCCAAATGGTTAAAGTTTGGCCGGAGTGACTCTTAGGCGAAACATTCTGACAGTGATAGTTTGTCTTTCTCTGGGTTTTAAATATAAGTTCAAAACAGCACTAATTTAACAGAGGGTCTAAAGAATTATGAAGCCTTGATATACCTCCCACATCCAGGTTCGCGACCAGCTAATACCATCCACGGAGAAGCTTTAACCCAACATGCAGCATACATTCCTGTGATGTCATTCTTCCGAACTCCTCTTAGAATCCCAGATGTCACTCTTAATAAAAGAAATACCAAAAATAAATGATTTTTTTTTTTAATGGATCCGAGGTGTTGCTGTTAAACTGCATGTTGTTATGGAAGAACTCAATCAAGCTCTGCAGCGTGGGTGGCCAGCCAATCTTGGACAGGATTCTGAAAAACAGGTAGAACAGATACGGAGAAAATACATATCAACACCGACGGAACCGTACCTATCAAAAAACGCCATTATCACACACACCCTCACACAGCGAAAACTAGTAGATGAAGCATTAGATGAAATATTAAATGGAGAGATTGTAAAAAGATCTAGAAGTCCTTGGGATTTCCCAGTGGTGCTCGTAGAGAAGAAGAATGGTATTAAGAGGCTCTGTGTGGATGTTACTGTTCTAAATGAGATACACACCCACTCCCGATTATTGATGATATCTTAGCATCTTTAGGCTCAGTTAGGTACTTTTCCAAATTAGACTTAAAATCCGGATACTCGCAGGTAGAGTTACAGAGAAAAGATAAAGAAAATACTGCGTTCACATGTCATCAGGGTTTATTTCACTTTAACGTTATGCCATTTGGACTGGCGAACGCACCCAGTGTGTTTCAGGATTTAATGTGCACCGTTTTATAGGGACAGAAACAACACTCTCTGTTCTATTTAGACGTCATTTTAGTATTTCTGATTCCAAAGAACAAAATTTAGAAAACACTCAGATGGTTTTCAACAGAATATCCCTGAAACACTAACAATAAATTAAAGTTACACCATTACTAAACATGGGTATATCATACCTGATTTTGAAAATATCAAAAAAATATTAAATATAAATCTTTATTGAAATTACTTTACAGGCAGGCACCTCAAAATTTGTACTTTGAGTTAACATTAATAGGAACTGAAAAACATATTATTTAGTTCAGAAAATCAGGTACTGAAAATTTAATTAAATTGAAATTAAAATGGTGTCATTTGCGCTGGATACGTTGTGGTGCAGTGGATATCGACTCGGATATCGACTCGGATATCGACTCGGATATCGACTCGGATATTGACTGTAGCTTAGCAAAACCATTAATTAGATTAACTCATAAACACGCCTTTTAGATGGGATGATGAATGTCAGAAATTCTTCATTTGAAAGATATGATATCCGAATTACTGATGCTAGCGTATCGAAATCCAAACAAAGAATATAAACTTTATTCGCATTCGATTTAGCGTTTGGAGCTTACTTAACGCAGCAGACGAAGAAATTAAAAGAGAAATGGAAAAACCTGCATACTTTTTATCCCACAAACTGAATGATGCGTGGAGGAGGTAAAAAGTTATTGAAAAGAAGTGTATACCATCTACTTCTTCTTCTTCTTCTTCTTCTTCTTCTTCTATGTGCCGTGTCCCCTCAAGACGTAGGCAGTTATGGCCCTCCACATCTTCTTATCCATTTACACCCTTTTTCTAGTTACCTCTCTCAAACTCTGCTCTGCCATCCATTTGCTCAGGCACATCACGCATGTCACGCGTTGTTTTCTCTTGTCTCTACGTTTTGTAAAATCTCTACCACTACATGGTGCGAATTACAATATCTGCACAGATCATCATCTTCTGCATTGTCCTTTGAATTTTCCAATTCAGAACAAGAAAATCCCGTTGTTGGCTTTGATTATAGCAGGCTACAGTTGTAGAATAAAGTGCTTACAAGATATGGATAATGTATCCGCAGACGTAGTGTCACGCTCGATAGATGGGCCAAGACATCTAAACTTATTTATAAATGGAACTTTGTCTGGGTGTGTGTATGTGTGTATGTGTGTGTGTGTGTGTGTGTGTGTGTGTGTGTGTGTGTGTGTGTGTCCATTACCTATAGCCTCCGAAACGGCTGAACTGATTTTCTTGAAAATTTACACAGTTGTACTATAAGCCTCTGCGAGTGTTCTTTGCTAGGTTTTATGTCGAGGTACCCCCGATAAATATCGAAAATCGATAATCGAAAAAATCGTGTCATAGAAGGAATGGTCCGATTTTAAACAAATTTGATACAGTCATAGACAAGACATAAGAAACGATATTCAGAAGTTTCAAGGTTGCAATTTTTACAATAGTGCAGAAAATCGATAATATATATATAAAAGGCAAGATGTTTGTGTGTGTGAGTGTCTGTTATCTGCCTGTATGTCTGTATTTTTTAAGCCCTTTTATTTTATTTTTTGCTTCGGGTTTGGCTCTAAGTAGGTATAATTGTAGTTCTTAGTTTCAGCCATGATACCATTTACTCAGATGACTTATTTAACCTTCAAAATTCAGTTTACAACGAAAAAAACTTATTTGATATCGATACCATGAAATCAAAATTTGACTTACATCCATTCATTTTTCTTTCAGTCTACGGTTTCGCTTTAACTGGAAACAACTATTGCTTTTTAGTCTTTCGTGCCAACGTCCAAAGAGTCTGAGCTCCAGGACCATGGATTAGTTTTAAAGCTTTCATTACACCCGAGCAACGCCGAGCTATACTGCTAGTAATTTAATAAAGCAAAATGACACAGAAGATAGGACATGTCTGGTTAGCGCTATTAATTCCAATAATTTCGAGTCTTGAAATTTTGAAACTTACAGAAAAAATTTACAACATTCACCAAGAGACAGATCCACATTACCTGATATATACATAATTATGGAGCAGAAGGCAGGTAGACATATTTTAGAACTCAAGTGTAGAATTCTCAAGAAGGTAAGAGTAATAGGTTAGAGAGATATTCTACGTTCTATTGGACGAAGTTGTTTATTATTTATTTTAACCAGACGACGAACCGATAGGTTAGACTTTACATCCGATCACGTGTTAGGGAGAGCGTCCTAGTGCAGTACCATGATGATAATACCCACATAGGAACGGAGGAGACGTTCCAAGTGATCAAAATGGAATTGTACTGGTCATATCTGTTTCGAGATGTTGTAAAAAATCTGTAGGGAAGTGTATACCCTGCCAAATGAGAAACTGGCGAAAATTCCAACTCTATATGCAAGAGAAAAATTCGCCGTCTTTTTATTTCGCTAACATAGCCTTATATATTTCCAGAAATTACCCACAGACCCTATCAGAAAAACTGGATATTCTGACAGTGGTGGATTGCCTTTGTCTGGTTTTGAATATAAGTCCAAAATGGCGCAAAGTCAACAGCAAGTCTCAAGAATTATGATGCATCAATATGTCTTCCACACCTAGGTTCGGGACCGACTAATACCACCCGCGGGAGACGTCGACCATGCGTTCCTGTGAAATCATTCATCCTACTTCCTCTTAGAATCCAAGTTGTCCCTTTTAATAAAATGAATATCAAAAGTAAATACCTCTTTTCGTTGATAACATTTTACGTAGAAGCATAGGGATCTAGAGACAACACGGAACGCAACAACCATTCCCGAAGAAGTTGATAGCCTACCGCGATCATTGGCACAAGCATACGAGCCTACTTACCAGTGTCGGTGCACTACAGGATTTTATTGTTACTTTTGTCTAACTGTTGTTTTAAAGACCCCATATTTTAAGGTGGGGGCAATTTTTAAAATTTACTGGTCGGAAATATTCAGAATATAATACATATATATTGATTGCTTAATTACTTAGTTTCTGGTCCTAATAAAGTTAGATCAGTACACATTTGTATTAAAAAGTGTTCAATACAATTATATTGTAGAACTTTTGAATATTTTCCATTTGTAAACGAGTTATTACATGACCTAGGTTTCTACCGTGTCTTCAGGCGATTTGCAATAACTGATTTTACCGTTTTTTTAAGAACGCTCACGTAACAGTGTATTGTTATTTTTTTTTTTGAACACTGACGTGACGTGGCAAGGAAATTTTGAACGCGCAATTTTTAAAATTACAAGGAATACAAGAATATTTATAATTTTAAAAATTGCGCGTTCAAAAATTCCCTGCCACGTGAGCGTTAAAAAAAAACAGTAAACGGTAAAATCAGTTATTGTAAATCGCCTGAAGACACCACTCATGGTAGAAACCTAGGTCGAGTAATCGCGTAATAACTCGTTTACAAATGGAATATATATATATATATATATATATATATATATATATATATATATATATAGCACACTTGGTATACAATCCAGGTAAATTCTGATAGAAACGAACTCAAGAGAACTCAATGTTAAATTCATTTATTTAATTTAACAGAGTAATATAATTTATAAAAGATTTTAGATTATTACAATGGGTAATACATATTTCACCGCCTCCTGGTGCTATTATCGCGGCTCGTCAAACCCAAATGGTACAACAGTTGGTCCTCAAAAAAATAAATATATATATAGAAGAGAAGTCTTCATCTTATTCTCGATTGCAGTTTAGTTAAATCGACGACGACCTTAACTGTTTGTACAACTGATAGTTCGGTTGCTTGATACGTTACCACTTTTCAAATTTTGTTGGGTCATTTAATGTGAAATTCATTTATGTGGCACACGGAGAGGATCGAACCCTCAACTCAGTATTAATTCTTACAAAACTAGTCTCGTTAACTATTACGCCACACCATTGACTCCTAGCAAGAGTTTACTTATGTAATTAAGAAATAAATGAGAAACGTAATTATTTTTATTAACTTGAATAAGTTTGGCATTCTATGCAACTTCAAGTTGTTTTAAAACTCACACTTCTAAGCCTGGGCGATGATTAAATAATTATATTATTAATTAATCCTAATTATTCGCATTGATTCTGTTAATTGTTTATTTCGTGGAAAAATTAGGATGCATTAACCGTGTAAATATTTGCCTTACTTTATATCTGAAGGTTCTCTAGGCAGTAATTTAGATCCGTTTTCAAATTATGTAGCGTCCTACAAATTATTCTCAATTATAAAATCCCATGGGTCATTTTTGAAAGGAAATTGATATCAAAATTGTAAATATCCGATCTGACTTGTTTAAAATATTCGATTTTTAAATCATGTTTGAAGAGACAATCTAGTGTAATTTGATCATTATGTCTATGAATTAAGAGACAATCTAGTGTAATTTGATCATTATATCTATGAATTAAGAGACAATCTAGTGTAAATTGATCATTATATCTTGTTTGTTTTTTTTAATCATTTTCACCCCGAGCAAGGCAGAAACGCCACTGATGTGCAGGGGGTTACATAAATGTAGAAAGATTAATTAGAAATGAGTGAGGAGTACAAGCAAGTTAGAAAGGAACAATAGAAAGCTGAGAAAGCAGGTGCAATGACAGATACATGGGCGGAGAGAGAGTTAGAGAACGAAAAAGTGGTTAGTAGGTAGGTGGTATCCTTTACTAAAATTTCTGAGGTCGTAGCCGTCAGGATCTATGAATTAAGAGACAATCTAGGTGGACTTATCATTATATCTATGAACAAGAGACAATCTAGTGTAATTTGATCATTATATCTAAGGAATTAAGAAAATCTAGTGTAATTTGATCATTATATCTATGAATTAAGAGACAATCTAGTGTAATTTGATCATTATATCTATGAATTAAGAGACAATCTAGTGTAATTTGATCATTATATCTATGAATTATATCAAGATAAAAAGAGATGAACTAATTTCTAATCGAGATTTCTTGTTTCTTTACTACCTGGAATTTAGTGGCTTAGTACAAAACAATGTCAGATAACAATGAAGAAATAAAACCCTGCGAGGTAAACTAAAAATACTACAGCAAAAAACGCGGAAATCAGACGTCTGGAGGAACCAGCGCATAAGCTATGACTCTCTTCAGTAGATTTTAGTCGGTCAGTTAAGTGCCATAAGGGATACATGCTTTGGGCGATCATGTCTCGAAAGAGACATGAATGACTGGACAGAAGATTATCCCGCAGTAAGGTGCCATTGCTTTCTGTGGTAGACTGGTTGCCAGCCAAGGATATAGAACAAAATCTGTTCTATTATTTGACTCATAGCTGGAGGGGGAAGAGATGTATTATATTATTATGTAGTAATTAGTGGGTGATTAGTTTATTACTTCATAACAATATAAAACTAGGTATTTGGGAACAAAATTACATAGGTAAAAAAAAATCGGCCGAATTTTCCTTTACGGACAACTTCGCCTTCTCGAACCAGAATATATTCATGTTTTGAAATAAGACGAAAAAATAAACTGATTTTCACTTATTTTTCTACACACCGTGTTCGTATTTTTCATTTTAGTAATGTTAAGAATTGTTAAGCACCATGATATCTGCCCTTCTCTATGGCAGTGAATGTTGGGCAATCTCCTCACAAATGGAAAAGAAACTTGAAGCAACAAAAATATCATTCTACAGAAGGATGGTGAGAATACCATATACCGAAAATGTGAGCAACGACGAAATTTTGGCGAAAGTGAAAACAAAAAAGACACTGATACTTAACATTAGGAAGAGACAGTTGTGATGAGGAAGGAAAGCTTGGAAAATTTGATACTCACAAAACAGATTAAAAGTGAGGGGAACAGAGGAAAACTTGAGTGAATAGTTGGTGGGCCAATGTTTCGGTGAGGTGACCATAAGACAAAATTTACTATGAGCTTTTAATGACAGAATAAAAAAAAAAGTAATGCGCTTACAAAGAAATTTCAGTATTTTTTAATTTTAGCTACCCCAAGCGTCAAACCTCACATTTAGGGTCAGATTTTTAAAAATTTATTGTGCAGGAATTCACGTTTTCTTCTGGTATGGATGCTCATGTCTAGAAGCTTGGAGGAGTCTGTGAATCTTAAAGGTCACTATTAGACCATTCTTCAGAACGGTAAGAAGGCCGAGAGGAATTACTGCATCCGAGGAAATGTAGTTTCTGTTTATGCGAGATGGCAACTTTCTCTTGGGTACCGAGTTATGTTTTAGTCATTAAATATAACTGGCTATTCGTGGATTTCAAAAATTCACACACACGCAAACAGACGAAACTCAGCTGGATTGAATTTTTTTTTCTTTTTTATCGTTGATTTTTCTTCTAATTTTCATCCTTATTTCAAACCTTTCGTCTCATTTCTTCCTCTTCCTCTTCATTCACCCATTCATTCGTTTCTCATTTCTTTTTTTCCTTCAAAAATCATTCTTTATTTCCTTTTTATATTATTCGCTATATTTTTTCGACTTCATTTTTTTCACTTTTTCTTTTATATTTTCTTTCACATTTTCCTTTATTTGTTTATTTTTCCATTTTGCCTTGTCTCCATTTTTCTTTTTCATTTATTTTATTTATCCATCTTTTCTTTCTTTCTTCTTAAAACCTTGTTTGATACTTGCATAAAGCTAACGCATATTTTTATTTTTTATTTTCTTTCTTTCTACCTTCCTTTCATTATTTATTTATTTATTTATTTTCCTTTTACTTTCTTTCTTAACTTTCTTCCTTTCTTCTTTCCTTTCTTTTCACCCTTTATTTTTATTTCCTTCCTTCCTTTTTTCTTTCCTTTTTCTTCCTTTCTTCCCTAGCATCCAATCCTTCCTTCCTTCCTTCCTTCCTTCCTTCCTATATCATTTTGTTTCTCTTTTCTTTCTTCTATATTCATTTTATATTTTTGGCTTCCTAAAACTTCTGTTTCCTGCATAAAGCTACTGCATATTTCCTTTCTTTCATTCTTTCTTTCTTTCTTTTTTCTTTCTTTCCTTCTTTCTTTTTCTTTTTTTTTCTTTCGTTTTTCTTTTTTCTTTCTTTCTTTTACTTTTTTCTTTCTATTTTCTTCTTCCCATCTTTCTTTTTCTTTTTCTTTTTTCTTTCATTTTTCTTTCTTTCTTTTCTTTCTTTCTTTTTCTTTCTTTCTTACTCCCTTTTTTATCTATTTTTTCTTTTTTACTTTTTCTTTCATTTTGCTTTCGTTTTCTTTCTTTTTTCTCTCATTTTTCTTTCATTTTTCTTTCTTTCATTCTTTTTTCTTTATTTATTTATTTATTTTATATTTTTGGCATTCTAAAATTACTTTCATTTCCTGTATAATATCACCGCTTCTTTTTTCTTTCTTTCTTTCACTCTTTTTCTTCAACTTTAACTTCATTCCAACTCTCCTTTATTTTCTTTTACTTCTCCTTCTCCTCCTCCTACTACAACTACGATTTGTTTGTTGTTTTCATTCTTAGTTTTCCTTATTCCTCTCCAATAGACTTGTGAATTTTTCCTTCCCCCACCCCCATTATATCCTTTCCTTCTACCAGTTCTTGATTCGTTTTACTTCCTTTTTTCCTTTTAGCCCCACCCACAATTCCGCTAAAATCGACAAAAAAACTCTCCTTAGCTTTTCTCTTTCCTGTCTTCTGAGTTCTTCAATTTCTAACTTTTTATTTATCTCCCACCATTAAAGACAAAACCGTGATGCGGATATGTAGGCTGTCACTCATAAGTAGCGCCGGTAACCATGGAGATTCAACTGGAAGTGAACGAATCAGCGTAAGATAAAAATGTCATCCAAATAGCAATATGGCGGCTATGTTACGGACGGAGAAGCATGCGGCCTTTATAGAAAAATCAGTTCTACGTCGATGCTTTTTCTTCTCTAGATCAGGATATCAGTATTTACATAGTTAGATTAATCAGTTCACAACCGAAATGGGAGAATGAAAAAGAAATTATTTTTTAAATTAGTTTTTGTGGATTCCGGGTGAGGAACCGCACAAAATAATGAACAACAAAACAGATATTTGAGATGAAAAAATAGTTAATATTAGACGTAAAGATACAAACTGGAAAGCAGGTTAGTAATCCAGGAATACGATTAGTAAGAAATATATATATATATATATATATATATATATATATATATATATATATACAAGTCTTTGAAGTGAAGCCGTGCTGGAACTAGTGTATCCGTGTAATATTATTCTGGCTGAGTGAAGCTCAGAGCTACTATGACTACTGATGCGGTACTCTCTGTGTAACTTAGGTATCTCTCGGTAACTTACGGATCAATCACTGTTCAGGTCATATCTCACTATGGCAGAAGTATATGTATACTAAAGTCGAGTCCATTATCATAGAAAAAGGGGAGATCCCACAATACTAATATTTACCTAGATTCAGTAATTATAACGTTTTCTTTTTCGGGTGCATTCCAAGTGAGTTGATGCAATTAGCGGTTGCAACTCGTACTAAAAGTTGCAGTAACTTATTTTAGAGACGGTATCAATTTTTACCTCAGTGACGTTCTCCCGCCAAACAGACGTAAGAGATGATTCGATTTATCAGTTTACCGTTGTACGTATCACACACTTTATCACCTTCCGTTTATTCAAAAGGGTAATGAACTATATAAGGTAGACTTCCATGAAACATTTTCTATACCCACATGTTTATTTTTCAGCATAACATTCTTCCCTGTCAATATACTTAATACAATGGTTAAGAAAATAATAATAATTTTCCTATAAGGAAACATTTGGTATTCATTGACCGAGCAGCCAGTACATTTTTTCGGTTGAAATTTATAAAATCTTTATCTTAAAACAATTTTTCAGAAAAAAGAAGTTTCTCAAGTTTAGGCTATTTAAGAACGCAATAAAGTATTTCAAATTGATGTTTTGGTTGTGTAGCAGTTTGCGGTGTTGGGTGAAACTACCACTAGCTGAGACTTTTCTACGTTAAATCTCTTTTTCTCTAATACTTATTTTGTTAAAGCTGATTCATAGTATTTATTAATTACAAAATCTAGTATTTCTCTTTTTTCTTCTTCTTCGCTTATTTTCTTCATTTTCTATTTCTATTATTCGTTATATTTTTTCACTTTTTCTTTTATATTTTCTTTCACTTTTTCCCTTATTTTTATTTATTTTGCCATTTTGCCTTGTCGTCTCCATTTTTTCTTTTCATTTATTTTATTTATTCATCTTTTCTTTCTTTCTTTTTAAAACTTTGATTCTTGCATAAAGCTAACGTATATTTTTACTTTCTTTCCACCTTCCTTTCTTTCTTTCATTCTTTATTTCTTTATTTATTTATTTTTCTTTGACTTTCTTTTTTTACTTCCTTTCTTCTTTCCTTTCATTCCATCATTTATTTCGTTATTTATTTTCTTCCTTCCTTTCTTTATTTCTTTTTTTACTTTCATCTTTTCCTTCCTTCCTTCCTTCCTTTTTCCTTCCTTCCTTCCTTCCCGTCTTTCTATATCCTTTTTTTTCTCCTTTCTTTCTTCTATATCCATTTTATATTTTTGGCTTCCTAAAACTTCCTCTGTTTCCTGCATTAAGTTACTGCATATTCTTTCTTTTTTCATTCTTTCTTTAGTTTCGTCATTTCCTTCCTTCCTTCCTTCCTTCCTTCCTTCCTTCCTTCCTTCCTTCCTTCCTTTCTGTATCCTTTTGTTTTTTCTTTCTTTCTTCTATATTCATTTTATATTCTTGGCTTCCAGGGAAGGCGCCATCAGAGCTTTTATCACATCTCAATTCTAGATCATAATTCCTGATTTGGAAAGGTTTACTTTGAGTTTTATTTCCTGAAAATAGTCCTAGGTATGACGATAGACTACAATCGGGAGCAAGGCCTCCAGTTGAGAAGCTAAAGGCTTTGAAGAGAGTGGAATTGCCTCTTAATTGCTATTGTTCTCAGGTTTCCACTTCCCGGTTTGTAGCACCTTTTAAGTTCCCCGCTATGGGTAAATAGTGAAACTTCAAACAAAAATCAACAGTACTATTTGTATAACAAAATGACAATCATCACAATGCTAAAAAATATAAAACTACGATGGTCATTCAATAAATATGATGAATTTTTTGGTATAAGAACATCTACGAGGGTCATTCAATAAATATGGTGAATTTTTCGGTATAAGAACATCTACGAGGGTCATTCAATAAATAAGGCGAATTTTTTGGTATAAAGACATCTACGAGGGTCATTCAATAAATAAGGTGAATTTTTCGGTATATCGACATCTACGAGGGTCATTCAATAAAGAAGTTAAATTTTTCAGTATAAGGACATCTACGAGGGTCATTCAATAAATAAGGTGAATTCTTTGGTATAAGGACTTCTAATACAAATAGAAGATTACTTTTTTTTTATTTTTCAACGTAGTCTCCCAGCAATGTCACACACGTTTCCCATCTGTGCACAAGCTTCCGTATTCCCTCAGCGTAAAAATCTTTGGACTGATGTCTTAGCCAATCGCTCACAGCACTTTTGACTTCATCGTCACTTTCTAACTTCGTGCCTCTCGTGAACGTTTTCAAAGGACCAAACAGGTGAAAGTCTGAAAGGGCAATGTCTGGGCTGTAAGCGGGGTGAGGGACACTTCCCAGCCCAGCTCGTTGATAGTCTGCATCGTTTGGGCTGCTGTGTGAGGCCTTGCCTTGTCTTGATGCAAGACGACTCTATGTGACTGATGTCCCAACAGATAGGCTCAAAGTTTTTGCAATGTCATCCACTGTCACCCTTCTGTCAGACTGAATGAGTTTATTGACTGATTCAATCACCTCAGGATATTTTACTTTGCAGGCCTGTCTTCATCCTCAACACTGCTTCGTCCTTCTTTAAACAATTTAGCCCACTTGTAGACATTTTTTGGTAGAAACATGTGATAACATACACAGTTGACATTCTCCCACGAATTTCAACTGGTTTGCACCCTTCAACAAACAAAAACTTGATAACTGATCTCTGTTCAATCCTGAAGCATGCTTCTTGGTCGGCCATTTTTGTTCATCTCCAAAACTCTCAAAGTTTTTTTCAATCTGCAAAAAATTAAATCTTTTTGAAAAAGAAGTAAAGAAAAAAGATAAAAAAAAGTCCTCACCTTTGTTGCCATTTGTACGATGTATATTAAAAGATCATTTTATTTGTCTATATTTCTCAGATGAGGTAGTATTTACAGTATTTACATTATTCGGGCTATTGTCCTCACCTTTGTTGCCATTTGTACGACGTATATTAAAAGATCATTTTATTTGTCTATATTTCTCAGACGAGGTAGTATTTACAGTATTTACATTATTCTGACTATTGTCCTCATCTTTCTTGCCATTTGTACGACGTTTCGGCCGTTGTACGCTCTGACCTTCTTCAGGTGCTAGAAATTTCGAACCGAACCCTTTATTATAATGACTGGGGTATATCCTCCTCATTCGTTGCGTAAAGTTCCATTGAAAGTCATGCGTTATCTCCCTCTAACCTTGCAAATTACTGGTTCACAACTGCCGTAGCCTGGTATTGAACTCACAACTCTAAGAGTCAAGTTAAGAACTAACCAATGTCTGTATCCACTGGGCCATGTGTTTTTAAGTGGAATGAGGATGATATACCTCAGTGATTATAATAAAGGGTTCGGTTCGAAATTCTTAGCACCTGAAGAAGACCAGAGAGTACAACGGCCGAAACGTCGTACAAATGGCAACAAATATGAGGACAATAGTCCGAATAATGTAAAAATTGTAAATGCTACCTCATCTCAGAAATATAGAAAAATCCCAAATATGACTTCAACATAAAACTCTCATATCACTGCCTCCAGTAATCATGTCCACACAAACATTTATGCGCACAAAAGCTGATTATCATCGACCATATATTTAATTGTGGAAGCGGAACAATGTGTATCATATTTTTATTAATTTGAAGCTACCAAGAAAATTAAATTTGAACATTAAATGACCTAACAATGAATGAGAGAAAAAATTAAATAAAGCGAGAAAAAATGAAAGAAAAAAAAATGAAATAGAGAGAAAAATGAAAGAGAACAAGAAAAATGAAAGAAAGAGAGAAAAATGAAAGAGAAAAGACGAAAGAGAGTGAGACAAATGAAAAAGAAAGAAAAATGATAGAGAGAAAAAAGAAAGAGAAAGAAAGAATTAGAAAAAATCAAATAAGGAGAGAAGAATGAAAGAAAAAAAATGAAAGACAGAAAGAAAAATAAAAAAGCGAGAGAAAAATCAAAGAGTAAAAAAAAATTAAAAAGAGAGAAAAAAAATGAAAGAGCGAGAGAGAAAAGTAAAAAAAAGAGAGAAAAAATGAAATAAAGAGAGAAAAATGAAAAATGGAAAATGAAAGCGAGAAAGAGAGAGAGAAAAATGAACCAAAAAGAAAGAGAGATAAAATGAAAGAAAGAAAAAATGAAAGAGAGAGAGAAAA
Source organism: Ascarosepion bandense (assembly GCA_037127315.1). Taxonomy (NCBI): domain Eukaryota; kingdom Metazoa; phylum Mollusca; class Cephalopoda; order Sepiida; family Sepiidae; genus Ascarosepion; species Ascarosepion bandense. The sequence continues at coordinate 630,696 of JBBBDQ010001003.1, read as the reverse complement.
GTGAAAAAGAGAGAAAAATGAAATAAAGAGAGAAAAATGAAAAAGAGAAAATGAAAGCGAGAAAGAAAAATGAACGAAAGAAAAAATGAAAGAGAGAGAGAGAAAAAAATGAAAGAAAGAAAAAATGAAAGAGAGAGAAAAGTGAAAAAGAGAGAAAAATGAAATAAAGAGAGAAAAATGAAAAAGAGAAAATGAAAGCGAGAAAGAAAAATGAACGAAAGAAAAAATGAAAGAGAGAGGGAAAAAAATGAAAGAAAGAAAAAATGAAAGAGAGAGAGTAAAGTGAAAAAGAAAAAATGAAATAAAGAGAGAAAAATGAAAGTGGGAAAATGAAAGATAGAAAGAAAAATGAAAGAAAGAAAAAATAAAAGAGTGAGAGAGAAAAGTGAAAAAGAGAAAAAATGGAAAAAAAACAGAAAAAATAAAAGCGAAAGAGGAAGAAAAACTGAATGAGTTAAAGAAAATCTTTAAAGGGGAGGGAAATGAAAGACAAAATATTGATAATAAAATTAATAAAAATAGAAAAATTGAAGTAGATAATAAAATACAGATACGAAAAGAGAGAGAGAGAGAAAGAAGGAGAGTGAAATAAGATGAGATGAGAAGATATATTGGCCTATAACAAAAGTTTTGATATATGTAGAATGATTTATAGCCGCCACATATGCACAATTCTGTCATACTGTTATTCTCATTTTTTAAATTATTCATGTTTCTATCCTTCTAGAATTTCACATCTTTCTGGATGAGTAAAACATCCGAGTGGTTTTTCCAGACATCCACTAAATAAGAATTCCTCCTATTAATAGACGCCTGGGGTAAAAGTTCAAGTATGACTCGGTTAAGTACAGCATCACAGGCAAAACTGTACCGATTCTTATAAACCTGAGTAATGAATTAGTTCCTTACTGGGTGCCACATAAGCTGCGCTTATAAAATCACTGAATTGAATGTATCGTTTCACCAACGGCCTCCTGGGGTTTAAAAAACAGCCTCTATAGACATGTGACGATTTAATATTTGTTCATCCTTTTAACTCATATATTTCATTGATAAATGCTAAATTGCTTTTCTCTTAATCGCTAATATCAAATGAATCGGCACTTGTTTGTTGCACCTGTTAATATAAAGAGTGATACAAAAACTACAATCATATTCACGCTATTGATAGTAAAGTAAAACTAACAAGAGAAAACTATGCACATTTCACCAACGTCTCTTTCAAGTTTTCTTGTATTACACGATTGTTGCAGGTGTGTAATCATGAACAAGTACGTAAGTACCAAGTGCTTAACTATCAATAAGTGTGTAGATATCAATAATTGTGTAAATATTAATAAGTGCCTGTATATCTCGAGAACCGTTTGCACAAGGTTAGCAACAAATCAGAAAGGGTTTTGTGTGTATTCATGACTAGAAACTCTCCCGTGAAGTTACTCAGTCAACAGAAACACGCCATTGAGTAAGTCTGAGTACGGCGTGAATTTTGCTTTCACATTGACCTACACCTCCGTGCATAGTTTTTAGTAAAACACCCTAAAGTCCAATTCGTGCTACCTCTGGGGTTTCTTGCAGCCAATAGCCTTCATAGCCTAATCAGTAATGCAGCTGTCGTGCTATCATAGATTTAAGTAAAACATAAAGAAAGAAATAAAATAATGGCGGAAATTTGACGTGTAGTCTTGATTTTTTTATCCACGTTACTCTAACCGTAGCATAAGGGTCTGGATTTTTGCGATAAAAAACAACTGAATTTAAGATAAAAGAAAGACAAGACGAAAGCTTAATAATCACTACTCTTATGTATTTTTGTTGTTAGTTGCTCCCAATTTTTGACAGTCTGTTATTTGTAACGATACAGGGCATGATGAACGTGCGCCGAGGAGAAAGCTTAATCGGTCACAACTGACTTTTCCAGAATTTTTAATTATTGTATTTCTCCTAAAGCCAGGAATGTATTCTTATCACCCGTGTGTATTTATCAGTTGTAATAAAACTTATGAACCTTGTTAATGGTTATCTTGTTTCTGATCTGTGCTGCCTACATAATGTCCGTAAAACATAAACACGGTCTGAACAGTGATGATAGCAATAACATTCTTTTCCATTCCTTTTTTTACGGATTATCAACATTTTGTTGATCATTTAAAACTGAAACACATTTTGAATGGATGTGCGTAGTAGTGCAGTGGATATCGACTCGAAACGACAAATCGGCGAGTGGAGTTCGAAATCCAGTTGAATTCATTGTATTCACTTACGCGCAAATACACTTGGGAAAGGTATTAATCCGTTTTTTCCCTCCAGTTATGGGTTAAATAACAGGTCAAACTGTATGCTATAACCTTTGTTAGCAACCAGTCTACCGCAGAAAGTAATGGCAACCTACTGCGGGATAATCTACTGCCCAGTCAGTCATTTGAATCACCTGAATGGCCTCTGTAGTTCATTTGTAAAGAGAAAGTCTTATTCAAGAGCTTTTTTTTCCAGAGAAGAGCTACTTTGGCGAACAAACACCCACTTCGAGTCTCCCTGAAAACTGCAATCTTTTCATGTCAAGGATCAGGTGTCATCTATCGTGACTATTTTCATAATCTAGACTTTTTACATCTCTAACATTCATAGCACACAATTATTCACTAACACATCTGTCTTGAATGGCTCCCGAGTCTAATATATATATATACTATAGTCATCCGCAGACAGATCCGCTTCGCTGTATTACAGCTCATCAGTACGGCTTAGACACCGTTCGCTTCCTAACCCAGGATTGAAACCTGACCGAGTTGGCGTCAGTCGGCGATGATTCTACCCCTAGGCCACGAGCGTCCGACAGAAGAATGCAGGCTTTTTAGCGCGTATAAACACGGCCAATAGCTAGAGTGCTCCAATTCATTATCGAATGAGCGATGCGTATATGCCGGGGTAGCTACTGTTTACAAAGCCTCCCACTCTTCCAGAGTGCTCAGTCAGGGTGTGAGAGCGTAAATACTATAGTCATCCGCAGACAGATATAATATATATATATATATATATATATATATATATATATATATATATATATATATATATATATACATATATTATATATATATATATGTATGTATATTATATCAAGGCAGCAGATAATTTTCTAAACATATACTGTTAAATATAAGAGACAATGAATGTCTGTTATGTTTAATCATGAGCCGTTCTAAACATCGTATTTTGGCCTTAATTTCAGGTGAAAATAAAGACAAGAATTCTCCAACAATTGGATAATTTTTATTAAGTTGGTTCTAAGCTTTTGGCTCAGATGAGCCATCTTCAGAGAGGTTACAGGGACGTTATCATAAAAACATTCACCATCAAATGTGATTTTATCTTGTGTTGACATATAACTTTGTTAAGCAATGATAACAGTTACCAAATATCAAAACAACCCACACTTAATAAAATCACGTTTAAATCTGGTCATAACACATTACATTGCATTTACATATATGGTTCTGTTAACATTTCGAGCTCTCACGAGGTGTGACGTCATAGAACTGCATTACAAATTTACGAACTGCGTTTGCTAAATGTTGGAAAATTTTTGTCTTTATTTTCACCTGAAATTAAAGCCAAAATACGATGTCTAGAACTGCTCATGATTAAACATAATAGACATTCATTGTCGCTTATATTTAACAGTATATACTTAGAAAAAAATATATAGCATCATGTTATCGGTTAGATTTAAATTAATATACACCAGTAAAAATTTGTATTAGAAAGTGCTCCAAAACATTTTTGTTGAGAGATGAAGCTTCAGCATATAGAGATTTTAGATATTTAAGTAGGAAACATCAGCTGGTGGTAATATCTGCAGATTGTGTCAAGAAGAAAAGTTGGCTATAGTATTATTTCCAGAACGACAAAAACTACTAAATGAAAGGTCTGAAATAATGCCTGAATGTAGACATAATAGAAAATGTAGACATATTAGAAAACATTTTCTAGGTTCGTAAAAACCAGAATGAAAGGATTTGCAATAACAAATCACTCCCTTACTTCTGGTTATGAACGTAGAAAGACGTTAACCGTTAAGCCAGCAGTCAAAACTAACCGCCTGACGAAACCGAAACTATGGTAGCGTAATCAGTTGATCTCCAATATATATATATATAAGAGAGAATGGCAGACTCGTGAAGACGTAGAAGATAATCCAAAATATTTTATCTAATCAATATAAATTAATTAAAAGTAAAGAGCTCAATAGATATCATACAGAGCAATATATATAGATGTGTGTGTGTGTGTGTGTGTGTGTGTGTGTGTGTGTGTGTGTGTGTGTGTGTGTGTGTGTGTGTATCAACATCGTTCCATGGCCTAATCGGTAAGGCGTTGGTCATGTCAGAATCCGAAAGATTAAGAGATTTAGTTCAAATTATACTAGAGACAATTCTTTTTTTCGACCAATTTTGGTTGCTTATCGGTTATAGAATATAAAAACGACCTAATAATGAACATTGTTTAATACTGTTTAAACGGCTGTTTTCCGACAAATGAATTTGTTTCTGTTGCAGTGAAGACGGCCAGCGTGAGATCAGCGTTCTTCGTCTGATATATAGAATTTCTAATCCCTGTTGGGTTGCGTTGTATATCAGTAGTATATAAAGAAAGGGGTATTGTGCCTTCCTCTCTCTTTCTATCTCTATCTCTCTCTATTGTTTCTCACGCTCTCTCTTTTCCTCTTTTTTCACTCTTTTTTCTCTTTCTGTTTTTCTCTCCATTTCTCTCTACGAGGGGAGTTCTTCTTAGTGAACCCCGTGTCGCATCGCATTGCACATTGTAACCTCTGAACATCATTCAATAAGATTTTACAAACATCCTACGTACGAATAAGAACATCTTCAAATACATATTTCTATTCAATTCTCTCCATATCCTTCCTGATTAGTTTTTCGAAGGAACAAATATCGATAATTGTGCAATATTGCTTATAAATGCAAATTCTACTCCAACAGCTTCTTTTCTCGCACTTTCTGCCTGTGGAATTCCCTTTTTAAAGTCAATAGTCATCTCCTGTCTCACTAACTTACATCCTTTCTCTCAGGTTTTTTTCTCCGTCCACCCCACAGTATTCTCTTCCTTCTCATATTCTCTTCCTGACACCCCCTATAACCTACCACTCTTTCTCATAAAATTCTTCCTATGTAACTCCCTGCACAACAGTGGCAGTAAAATGCCTTGCTTGGGGGCACACGATTATTAAAAAATTATTTCTATCTTCTGTTCAAGAAAATCTCACATGCCAAACAACCTATCCCTAAATATCTCCCACCATCACTCATCTACAATTAATGCTGCTACATCAAACTGGCAATTTCTCTGCACTAATATTATCGCTTCCTGAGAGATCAATCAAAGTGATGTGGCTTCCCTCTGTCTTTTCTACAAGTGTTTTCGTGGCAACTGTTCTGATGAGCCATTGTTTCCTGGTTCCTCGACTGCATATATTTACGCGAGCTACAAGAATGGCATCTAGATCCCCCTTTTTTACTGTGAAAATAGTTAAATGTAACCTCGTCTTCTACGCTAACAGTTTCTTTTCTCGCACTTTCCGTTTGCGAAACTCCATTCTTTTTTATTGCTTTCCTGATAGTTACGATCTCCAAAAGTTTAAATGTAACGTCAGTTGCCATCTTCTGTCTAAATGAATCCCGCCCATCTCTTATTTTTCTTCGACATCCCCTGTGTCTTGTTTTTTTCTCTCAGTGTAACTCTTTGCGCAGAAGTGGCATTCCCGGGATGAATTGATTATAAAAGAAATTCACAGAATAAACTCTAACAATTCCGCCAGCGAAACCGCCTCACTTTTCCAGATGATAATCTGTATCTCTTTAGTGAAGCCAAAGATCCCCATCGACCAGAGACTAGTTCTCAAAATAGAAGAGTCATTAGAAAATTGTTTGTTCTCCATCTTAAACAATTGGCAAGCTCCTCGCGTTTCTGTATTTTTCAGCACTTGTCTGGGTGAATGGCTTCAGAACGCTATCTTAATAAATTAAAAGGTTTATGAAGACAGACTAAACGGTTTCATAGAGTTGCTTACATTAAAAGAAAAATTTATACAAGACATTAATGAGTCTTAATATTTATTAATTTTCGATTCTAAAGAAACGAAATCATACGAGGGTAAAAACAGTTGCACTAATCTTCCAGACTGGGTGGGCTTACCTTCCTAGAGAATCAGCATGTCGTTTATCTAAATTTTTTCGGTTGTTACAAGATTTTTTTTTTAAAATCATATCACCTCGAGCAAAGCGGTAGCGCCACTGATGTGCAGGGGGCTACATAAGAGTAAAAATTAGATAGAAGAGAGTGAAGAGAAGGACGAACCCATTAGAAAGGAGCAAGAGAAGGAAGGGAATACAGGTGTGATGACAGTTGCAGAGGTGGAGAGAAAGGAAAGGATATACAGGGTGGTGAGGAAAGAACTAGGTTCAGGGTGGTGAGGAAAGAACTAGGGTCAAGTGGTTAAGAGATGAGTATGGACCTTGCATTTAAAATCCTGGAGGTTGTAGCCGTCAGGAAAGCAAGGATATGGAAGAGAGTTCCACAGGCGGGAAGTGCGAGAAAAAAGCTGCAGAAGTAAAATTGTCGTCTGCATTTTGTTAATCTAACAGTGAATGGGTGAGACCCAATTACCAGTCTGGTTGAACAAGTAAACACCTGTTGCAAAGGCACCAATTACTTAAGTTCGTTGGAGCAGAAGCCATGGAAGTATGTATAGAACAAACAAAGGAAGTATAGACGCTTGAGTGTTGTATTTTAAAAAGGCATTTTAACATAGGTATATATCGGTGAATTTTTGTATACTTAATAATTAATCTGTCAGTCAGTCAGTCAGTTAGTTAAGTGCCATACGTGATACACGCTTTGAGCGATCATGTCTCGAAAGAGATATGACTAACTAGGCAGAAGATTATCCCGCAGTAGGTTGCCATTACTTTCTGCAGTAGACTGGTTGCCAGTCAAGGCTATAGAACCCAATCTGTCCTGTTGTTTGACTCATGGCTAGAGAGGGAAGAGATGAATTATATTATTACGTAGTAATTAGTGGGGGATCAGTTTATTCCTTCATAGCAATATTAAACCAATCCCTCACTTTCTGCCCAGTAGAATCCTTAGTCATGTTTTCAACTATTGTATTCAGTCTGTCAGTTAAGTGCCATACGGGATACACGCTTTGGGTGATCGTGTCTCGAAAGAGACATGACTGACAGGGCATAAGATTACAGTAGGTGGCCATTGCTTTCTGCAGTATACTGGTTGCCAACCAAGGCTATAGAACCCAATCTCCCCTATTATCTAACCCATAACTGGAGGGGAGAGACGGATTAATACCTTTCCCAAGGGTATTTGTGCACAATTGAATGCATTGAATTCAACTGGAATTCGAACTCGGCTCCCCTATTTGTCGTTCCGCTGTACTCTTTAACAATTTTTAACTTATTTTCAAACGGAAATAATCTTGAAGCATAGAATCTCTTAATTATGAACATGAGAATATATTATCTTCGTTTACTTTTTTTCTATGAGTTTAAACTTGGGCACAGTGCCTCACAAACTTATGCCAATATGATCAGAGCATGGGTAGGTGGGTTCGCAAGAGTTCGAACAGTACGAAAGTTGTTCCAGAAATTCCGTACTGGTGATGAGAGCCTTGAAGATGAAAAAGACAGAGGATGGTCGTCCAGTCTTGACAGCATTTCAACAGTCTTACACCTTTTGAAGAACATTGATAAAGGTGAAAAAGCTCGATAAATAGGTTCCTAGTTGTTGATGGGCCCGGGTGAAGAACCACACAAAATAATGAACAACAGATATTTGAGAGAGACAAATAGATTATGTTAAACGTAAATATACAAACGGGGACGCAGGTTAGTAATCCAGGAATACAATTAGTAAGGAACATATATATATATATATATATATATATATATATATATATATATATATATAAGTTTTTGAAGTGAAGCCGTGTTTGAAATAGTATATCCGTGTAATATTATTCTGGCTGAGTGGAACTCAGAGTACGCCTACTGGCGCGGTAATCTCTGTGTAACTTCAGTATTGTTCGGTAACTTACAGATCAGTCCCAAAGTCTCAAACGGATCTCTCCGGTTCTCTCTATGGCAGGACTATATATACTCTAGTCGAATCAGTCCATTATCATAGAAAAAGCACAACACTCATGATCTCAATGAAAACCAAAAACTTAAAAGTTTTAATGTCTACTCGATGCTCTTTCTACGTAACGCTAATGATCCCTTTCTTGACCGAATAATCACTTGTAAGAAAAAGTAGATTATTTATGATAACCGTAAAAGATCGGGTCAATAGCTTGATCATAATGAATCCCCTAAACATTTCCAAAGCCACAGTTGCATCAGCAAAAGATTATGGTGACTTTCTGGTGGTCTGCAATTAATGTTATCCACTACAGATTTCTGGAAACCAATCAGGGAATTAATGCAGAGCTTTACTTCAATCAACCTGCTGAAATGGATGCACCTCTGCAAAAATGAGACCTGCATTGGTTAATCGATAATACCTGGCCACATGTTGCAAGTATGGCGTTGTAAAAACTCAAAGACTTGGGATACAAAAGTTTACCAAATCTAAACTTATTTATAAATGGAACTTTGTCTGTGTGTGTATGTGTCTGTGTGTGTGTCCGTTATCTATAGACTCCAAAACGGCTGAACCGATTTTCTTGAAAATTTACACAGTTGTACTATCAGCGTCTGCAAGTGTTCTTAGCTAGGCTTTGTGTCGAGATACCCCAGATAAATATCGAAAATCCATAATCGAAAAAATCGGGTTATTGAAGGAGTGGTCCGATTTTAATCAAATTTGATACACTCATAGACAAAGACATAAGAAACGAAATTCAGAAATTTCAAGGTTGCAGTTCTTACAATAGTGCAGAAAATTGATAATATATATATATATATATAAAAGCAAGATGTTTGTGTGTGTGTGTCTGTTTATCTGCCTGTTTGTCTGTATTTTTTCAGCCCTTTTATTTTAGTTTTTGCTTCGGGTTTGGCTCTAAGTAGGTATAATGGTAGTTCTTAGTCTCAGCCATGATACCATTTACTCAGAGGACTTATTTAGCCTTCAAAATTCAGTTTACGATGAAAAAAACTTATTTGATATCGATAGCAAGAAATCAAAATTTCACTTATATCCATTCATTTTTCTTTCACTCTATGATTTCGCTTTAACTGGAAACAACTATTGCTTTATAGTCTTTCGTGGCAACGTCCAAAGAATCTGAGCTCCAGGACCATGGATTAGTTTTAAAGCTTTCATTACACCCGAGCAACGCCGGGCTATCCTGCTAGTCGGTTTTAAAGCACATTTTAAATAGTAAATCCTTTAGATCCAAACCAGAGGTGGAATCAGCTTTCAAAGATTTCCTTGTATTACAGCTAATAACTTTTAATCACAGCGAAATTTTAAAAAATCTCGTCGATCGATAGCAGAGGTGCATCGATGCTCAAGTCTCGTATTTTGACTAATTTCAACAGTTTTACATTAATTCTTTCAAGAATAAAATTATGTTTCTGAAATCGGCTATTATTTTTGTAACAACCTAGTAAATATCAGCCACCAGGATGTAGGTTGAATTCGTAGAAAGACATTTTATTGATTTCGCTACGTGTGTTTCTTCTCAATGTAAAAAAAATTGCTGAAAGAAGGATCAGTCCTAACAGACTTGTGCAACGCCGTATTTTGAGAAGTTTAGCTTCGAGCCAGCTTAACTTTTTTCAAAATTCTCTGAAGCATATAAGTCACTAACTTTCCGGAGATACCCTGAATGATTCCCTCTTTTCTTTGTTGTTTTACTCGTTTTTCTTTTTTTTTTTTTCTGAGACTACAAATTCATTCTTCTTGCTACTTTGCCTCAATCGAAAATCTAAATTCACGACAACAAGATTTCAATATAAGATAGACTTCTCGAAAATGAGAATATATAAAGTAACAATTTGATTTCGTCTGTAGCGGATGAGAAATTAATTAAAATCAATCTTCTTCTTCACTTTTACAAAAATTCACAATGACGTTTGAAATCCTGGTTTTCCCAAACAGAAAAAGGATTGACCAGGTGTTTAAAGAAAAGGTCGAAGCCAGAATTTGCAAGTAGGCGTTAAATTGATTTTTGATGAATGGGAGCGACCAAAAGGATTTCGCGTATAAGTGCGAAAATCTGAATTCTATAAAAGGTCTCGGTCAGCGTCAATCAGAGTGTCACAGATGAGAGTTGCTAGACAAACATCTAAAATGTAACTTCAACTTCAAGCGACTCGGACATTGTTCTCTTTCTCTTTCTCCTTATATCTTTTAACGATTATTACTACGAACATTTTATACGAACTTTTGATACCGTTAACTTTCTCATTGAACATTAATTTCTACGCATTCTTGTTATTCATTTCCTTTAATAAATTTCTATTTTAAAATGAAAACTGTATATTTTATTCTTACATTAATCCACACAATTCCAAATATTCCAACCTGCTGACAACCAACCTTCTGATGATAATTCTGATGATAATTCTGCATAAAACTTGTAAGCTGTATGGAGTACGGTTAAGTCTGACACAAGGCCGAATCAAAGAAACATTAATGAGTTCCTACGTTTCATGTCATCAGAGTAGTAAACCGATTAAAAAATTGAATGAGATTCGTATTTGGGAGGTGGAGATCTTTAATAGAAAAGTTAATGAAAAATTGTTTTTCCAGTCATTTTTATTGAGTTCAGTCTTTCATGTTTGTCTTGTTACAGAGATTCACTTCCAGAAAACAATTAGGTAAATCTATGCACTTACTATTGATTGATTATTAATAAACTCACCTTAGAAAGCTTTTGATAACGATTCCGAATTCCACTTGGTGATCTGTTGCTACATCTCTTTTCCGAACTTAGTAAATATAAATGTACTATGCATCGACGTTTACCGAGCAACTGTTATTTGACTTATAGCTAGAGGAGGAAGAGATGTATTATATTATTAAGTAGTAATTAGTGGGGGGTCATTTTATTACTTCATAACAACAGAAAACCGATCCACCACTTTATGCCCAGTATAAGTTTTAATTATGTTTCCAACTATTATATTCAGTCAGTCAGTTAAGTGCCATACGGGATATACGCTTGGGTGATCATGTCTCGAAAGAGACATGACTGACTGGGAAGAAGATTATCCCGCAGTAGGTTGCCATTGCTAAAACCCAATCTATTCCGTTATTTAACCCATAACTGGAAGGAAGTGATTAATACCTTTCCCAAGTGCATTTGTACGTAAGTGAATGCAAGGAATTCAACTGAAATTTGAACTCAGCACCTCGATTTGTCGTTCTAAGTGGATATCCACTGCATCACAACGCACATCCTTTCATTCTATCAACAAAAAATAATTTTACATCATTTAAGAGATAGCAAAGAGACAAACTGATAGGAAGTTGTTAAGATCCATAAGCTCTAAACTCTTGAAGGGACATTCTGCATCGACGAAGATGAAAAAGAGCTTACTCACCACTGTCACTTGTTAATACGTCATTTTCGGATTATATTGGTACGATGTTTTACATGTAACTGTACTAAAATTTGACTAAATCGAAAGTAATTACGCTACTGATCGTATAGATAGAGCTGAAGTTACTCAAAAAAGCGAATAAGTAAACTTAAATTAAAATAAAAGTAATTACGAAATAGGATAATTAATGTTGTCATTAAAAATACTGCTAATTTAGTTACTAATTCTACTAATTTAGTTAGAAAAGTCTCTACTTCTTATTTATCGGAACCAGACATGACAAGTTTTAGCATTTATTTAATCAACTTAAGGAATAATCCTTGTGTAAAAATTAAAGAACGCCAGTACTGTTTATAACATGCGAAATATCTTATTTTAAAAAAAATATCGTTTTTTTTTTTTTTTTAATCATATCACCCCAAGCAAGGCGTTAACGCCACTGATGTGCAGGGGACTATATAGGAGTGAAAGGATTGGAAAAGAGAAAGCCGGAAACCACATCCTAAACAGGAAACAAGTGATTAGCCTCTTCACCTGTTCAATAGACGAGGGTGGAGTGTGAGAAAAAGAGAAAATATCTGTTTGCTTGTGTATGAACGCGTATCTATTATTTGAGAAAGATTTTGCAAACTATCCGATTACTTCGAAAAAAATAAGGACATATATATAAAAATAAAGGCTAAAAATCCAATGTGGTTGGCTTTAACACCTATTGCATAAGATAGACGCATAAAAATATAATTCACTAGACGTGGAAAGCAGGAGATAGTCTGAAGATATGGAAGATCAGAAAAGTGTTAAATATATTAGGTTGTCCCAAAAATTTGTAAACACTTGCGAAATGGGTCTGTCTGGTTCAGCACAATCGACACAAGCGATGGGTTCAGAAAGGGCAAGAGACACCGTCGGTTCCAAAACAAGATCGATTCGTCAAGAAAGTCATGTTGTGCGTTTGGTGGAACTTTGAAGGAATCGTGCATTTTGAGTTGGTTCCGAATGGTCGTGCCATCAGTGCCGAACTTTACTGTCAGCAACTTGAGCGGGTCTACGGAAAGTTGAAGCAAAAGTATCCGGCTCTGATCAACCGAAAGCGCGCTTTGATGCAGCAGGACAATGTCAAGCCATATACCGCCAGGAAGACCAAAAACAAGTTTGAAGAGCTGGACAGCGTTGAGGTTCTGCCGCATCCAGCCTACAGTTCTGACTGTGCTCCATCAGATTACGGCCTTTTCCGCTCAATGCAACACTTTCTGAAGGGCCATCGATTCGATTCGTTTGATGAAGTCTAGGAAGCGTGTCAAGAATTCTTTGATTGGAAGCCGGCTGAATGGTACTTTGACCAGATCCGAAAGCTTGCAGATCGATGGCAGAAAGTCTTGGAAAATAAGTCTTTATTTTGAGCAATAATGTTTATTGTTTTTGCGAATAAAATTTCAACTTTTGCAAGTGTTTACGAACTTTTGGGACAACCTAATATTACTAATAAGAAATATGACCAGAATCTTTTTAAAGAAAAAGTTTTGAATAAAAAATTGGAAAACATCATGAAAAATTCCTCTTTTTACGCATTTATATGTGTTGTAAGTAATTCCTTCTCAGCCAAAATTAAAATGTATTTTTCCCTTGAAACTTTCAGCCTGTGGCATACGTCATCATCTGTGCTATTAACAAACGGTATTCTGTCGGTCATTTGGAACTAACTTGACTAGCAGCTAAGGTTGTTGGGCATTTTTAATTAGGACAAGAGATCAGTTTTCGAGCCCTTGTAATATGCATGATACCTTATCATGAATGTAGCAGGTCATGTTCTTCTCACTTGGGAGGTTGTTAGAAAATAAAATCTTATTCTCCCCTTATTTATGTCATATTTGGTCTAATCTTATTAAATATTTGCATAAAATTAATGATGATCTACGCGGAGTTCTTTGGTATCCTTAAATGTTCACTTACACTATATATATATATTTTTTCTAAACATATACTGTCAAATATAAGAGACAATGAATGTCTATTATGTTTAATCATGAGCCGTTCAAAACGTCGTATTTTGGCTTTAATCTCAGGTAAAAATAAAGACAGAAATCTCCAAAATTTAGATAACCTTTTATTAATTTGTTTCTAAGCTTTCGGCTCACATGAGCCATCTTCAGAGAGGTCACCAAGACGGTAACACAATAACATCCACCATCACCGACTTAGAAACAAATTAATAAAATTTATCCAAATGTTGGAGAATTTTTGTCTATATTTTTAACTAAATGTAAAGCCAAAATACGACGTTTAGAAAGGCTCATGATTAAACGTAATAGACATTCATTATCTCTTATATTTTACAGCATATGTTTAGAATATTACTTGCTGCCTCGATACACTATATATATATATATATATATATATATATATATATATATATATATATATATATTCTAAACATATACTGTTAAATATAAGAGACAATGAATGTCTATGATTTTGACATCCCTACTACGTAGCTCGCACCTAGCTCTCTATCTTCGCTTATAGGTTGTAGTTAAATTGAATTGAATAAAACTTCATTACAAGCTTAAACGTTCCTGTTTTCTTTATAATAATAGAAGAAAGTATGAAATATATGGTTAAATAACGAAAGGTATTTTCATATTATTTAACAAGCAGTATAGCCTGGCGTTGCTCGGGTGTAATGAAAGCTTTAAAACTAATCCATGATTCTGGAGCTCAGATTCTATGGACGTTGGCACAAAAGACTAAACAGCAAAGGTTGTTTCCAGTTAAAGCGAAACCGTAGACTGAAAGAAAAATGAATGGATGTAAGTCAAATTTTGATTTCTTGCTATCGATATCAAATAAGCTTTTTCATCGTAAACTGAATATTGAAGGCTAAATAAGTCCTCTGAGTAAATGGTATCATGGCGGAGACTAAGAACTACCATTATACCTACTTAGAACCAAACCCAAAGCAAAAACTAAAATAAAAGGGCTGAAAAAAATAGAGACGTATAGGCAGATAAACAGACACACACACAAACATCTTGCCTTTTATATATATATGTTATCGATTTTCTGCACTATTGTAAGAACTGCAACCTTGAAACTTCTGAATATCATTTCTTATATATTTGTCTATGAGTGCATCAAATTTGATTAAAATCGGACTACTCCTTCTATAACCCGACTTTTTCGATTTTCGATATTTATCTGGGGTACCTCGACACAAAACCTAGCTAAGAACACTCGCAGACGCTTATAGTACAACTGTGTAAATTTTCAAGAAAATAGGTTCAGCCGTTTCGGCGTCTATAGGTAACGGACACACACACACAGACACACACGCACACACAGACAAAGTTCCATTTATAAATAAGTTTAGAACAAATTCGATATAAAATTTCTTGATCACTCATTTCAGTTTCTACGAAGAGGTTTACCAAAAAAATATTCACGAAGAGTTAAATAAATAATGGTACTTTTAGAATAACCATATAAGTTTCTTTATAATAAAAAATATTTTTTCTTTACTTACTTTGGTAACTAAAATTTAGTTTATATAAGATTGAAAACTCGGCCACTTTGCGTTGAACGAGATCTAAATATGGAGTAGATTTATTGATCGAAAAGCAGGCGCTAGTAACTTTTTTATATGAGTGTACATCGATTCGAAAGATTGTCTCAAATACCTTTAGCTTCCATTACATTGCCAAATTCATGTTTATAACCCTCCTCAGTGAAATTTGTCAAAAATGGTTTAAGTTGGAATTTTCGAAAAGAACCAATTTTCAGGCTAAAACGATGAAAATTTTCCATACTTTATATGTTATATGGCTTCTCACTTAGGGTGGGAAGGATCTCGACTTTCACGAGCCTTTGTAATCGGTTCTAATCTTTATTGAATGCTCTGATAATTTTGCCTTTACTTGAGCTGAGTTGATATCTAGCGTATTTTATGGCATAGAAATCTTCCTACTTCTTATATAATATGAGTGAAAATATCCACTGAATATTATATGCGAAGATTGGATATCCGCTAAGCTAGTATGGAATGTCATATTGGTTGTCATTAGTGGAAACTGACGAAACTCCATAAATTTTTGTGAAATGAAAATAAAAGCATTTTGAAAATCATAATATCCAGTAATTATTTGACAGACGGTAACGTTATGATGTCTTCTAGTCTTTGACGACTTGACTCAGAAGTAGTCGTTACTCGATTGTATGCAAAATAGAACAAGTCTATTTTGCCTATGTCACTACACCTCTTGGAAACGGAGAGGCTTTATGTCCTTCCTTAATCTGTGACTTCTCTCAACAACAGTACAATAGTACGATATATATATATATAGACAGACAGATCTGTTTCGCTGTATCACAGCTCATCAGTACGATTGCTTTTAACCCAGGATTGAAACCCGACTGAATTGGCGTCAGTCGGCGATTCTACCTCTGTGCTATGGGCGCTCGGTAAAAGAAGACAGACTTTTTAGCGTGTATATTATCATTATACACGCCCAATAGCCAGAGTGCTCTAATTCATTACTGAATTAGCGATGCGTACATGCCAGAGTAGCTACTGTTTTTCCAAAGTCTACCATTCCTCCTGAGTGCTCTCTCTCTCTCTCTATCTATCTATCTATCTATCTATCTATAGCTGGTTCTCTCTTCTGAGGATCTAGCCTTGGGCTGATCTTCATTCTGATTTTCCAACTCCATGTTAGATTTATGTGAATATCCTACATGGTAACGTTACTGCTATGTTTGCTTTCACCGTCAGAAGCACTCATCCCTTCCTCACTTCCAAGTTCCTCCTCCTCTTTCATCTGGTCATTTTTTTTTCTTTTCATTCTTCATACAATCCTGCTAAATACCGGGTCATGTACGTTTTCAAATGCAAGACGAATTAACGGTAATATATCTATATCAATCTAATGCAATATTTTATCTCTTGAATTGTCTGATTTTTCAAATGGTTTTCAAATGAATAATTGTTAAATTTCAGTTTTCATAGAACATCCACACGTGTAATAGCGTTTTCTTTCACGTATTCGATGCCGAAGTCATAAGCCTTGAGTTTTATGACTCATCTTAAAATTCTAGAAGCAGTAACTTTAGGTCCTACCTGGGGTTATAAAAAAAACTCTAAAGTTTTATGGTCAGATTTAAGCAAAAAGCCAACGATCTTTATCCAAGTGCCACAAAAACCTAACACTGACCAGGTTCGGCGTTGCTCTACTTAGGTGATTTTACGGGAACCAATGTTTCAACGTTATACGGCCGTAAGTCAAATTTGAGGAATCGAGGGGACATCAAACTGTGTTACTAGGCCCCATTTGCATAGTTATGCTTTTCTTATATGAAAACCAATCAACATATCGCACATATTTGATTGTAATGCATATGCCTGGTATGAGTATTATAATTGGTATAAATAGTTCCACTCTTTAACCCTTAGTGGGAGAAGGAGTGAATTCGCACAGACGCAACATTCATACGTTGTAATAGTATCTCGACTCGGGACGACAAATCGGAGAGCCGAGTTCGAATTCCAGTTGAATTCCTTGCATTCACTTACGCACAAACACCCTTGGGAAAGGTATTAATCCGTCTCTTCCCTGAAGTTATGGGTTAAATAATACCGCAGAAAGCAAACGCAAACTACTGCGGGATAATCTTCTGCCTAGTCAGTCATGTCTCTTTAGATACATGATCGCCCAAAGCGTGTATCACATATGGCACTTAACTAACTGACTAATGGTATTTGCGCGTAAATTGAAAATGTTTTTTGCGCGTAAATTCGCTTGTAAATGTAAATCGAAATCTTTCTCTCTGAGCCGCTATTTCATCATCCACTCATTCGTTGGGAAATATAAGCAATAAGAACATCTTATCAGAATAATAATAATCAGGTCTGACTTATAACGTACAACACTAGAATTATGTCTTTCAGTCATCTATATCTATAAAAGTGACGAGGGTGGACGCTGTGTAAGTATTTGTCTATTTGATAGATTCGACTTAGCGTCTGCATTTTGCGGTCTAGCTCGACGGGAGTAACGCATAGATGAAGATCAAAATTTTAGAACACTAACGACACCTTAAAAGTTTTCAGAAAGCAAAAATTAGGGGTCGAAAAATATATATTATCACCCCATAAAGTCATGGATCAGTTTATGTATTGTTTATAATATAGAATCGATCACCCGCTTTATATTATCGATATCTATATATGTTGCCACACCCACCCTAATTCAATCGAGACATTCTACATTGTTATCTATATCTATAAAAGTGACCAGGGTGGACGTTGTGTAAGTATTTGCTATGTAAATTCATCATGTTTTTTATTTTTATTATTCCTTAAACTAACCGAGTGAAACCGGGCAAAACTGCTAGTTCTTAATATTCTGAGGTCAACTTTTAGAATTACGATCTCTTTTTAAGAGTTTTGCTTCTCTTAATGAGCTCCTCCCAGAGGTTATTTGATTTCGAATTCTTCTTACCTCCTGCTAATTTGAACAATATTTCTAAGTTATCATTGGTTAAGGGAAATCCACACTACTTCAAACAAAAGGTTAGGAAGTAAACCGTCCACCATCACTCCAGGGAAAAGAAATAACAAATACTAGAAACCTGCTTTCCCAAAAAGAATGTTTTAAGAGATAGATTTTATCAATTTCAACCAACAGTAGCACCGGCTGTTGCGTCAAAGAATGGCGAATGTTTTCTCATGAGATAACGGCTAAAAAAGCCAGAGGACAAATGAAATTGGATTCACAGAATGAAGAAGTTTAATGCTAATCAGTTAAGTGCCATATATGACACACGCTTTGCTGATCATGTCTGGAAAGAGACATGACTGACTGGGCAAAAGATTTTTCCCGGGATAGATTGCCATTACTTCCTGCGATAGATTGGTTGCCAACCGAGGCGAAAGAACCCAATTTGCCCTGTTATTTAACCCATAGCTGGGGGAAGAGACGGATTAATACCTTTTTCAATGATATATGCGCGTAAACGAATGCAAAGAATTAAACTGAAATTCGAACTCCGCTCCCCAATTTCTCGTTCTGAGCCAATATCCACTACACCACAACGCACTTCCTAATTCAAATAAAGAGCAAATAAAGAATATTTCTCTTCAAAAATATTACCTTCTATAAATTTCATCAAATGTTAAATCCTGCTTTACAATAAACTTCCAAAAATGGATACATCGATAAACGATTGTAAAGAATTGTGAATACTAATCAATCTTTTCTCTACGATCATAACGTGCGAATGGCTGCATATACTATAACTAAATTCTAAAGATGGTATCAGGAAATGCCTATGGGCGTGTAATAATTACGTGTAATAATTAAAAGTATTAACTAGGGAGATTCCTGTTGAGCTCCATAATAGTAACTCAAATTATTCCTGTTGACCTGAGACACTTGTGATGAAAAGTGGATCCTTTGTGATTACCGTTCAATGGTTTGAGCGTGATGAAACCCCCAAATATTTCCCAAAGTAAAATTTCCATCAACGAAAGATTGTGGTGACTGTCTGGTGGTCTGCAATTCGTGTTATCCACTACAGCTACTGAGCATTAATGCAGAGTTTTACTGCAATCAACTTGCTGAAATGCATGCGCCCATGCGAAAATGAGACCTCATTAGTGAATAGACGTGGTTCAATTCTGCTCTGGGATAATGCACAGCCACATATTGCAAGAATGACGTTGCAAAAACTCATAAACTTCGGATAGAAGAGTTTGCCACACCTTTACGAGCACTTTACGATGAAAAATCTGCCAAAACATTTTTATTAGTAAAACTACTGAAAAAACAACAATCTTTGCACCAAACACTATCGCAACTCAACTATATATTTCAATGGGTAATACATATTTCACCGCATAATGATGTTATTATTGCAACTCGTCAGACCCAAATGGTACAACAGTTGATCCTCAAAATATCCCCCCAATTTTTTTTAAGCAGACGCGTACATGTCTATATTTAGAATAGACATTTGTAACGGTAATTTACAAAATATTTTTCGCTCAGACATGAAGTCAACATTTTATTTCTCTGGATATTGTTTATTTTATTTATTTTTTTTTTCTTTGCCCTTTCTTTTTTCTTTGTTCTTTTTCACTTCGTTTTTCTCTTCTTTCCATTAATCAATTGTCTACTTTTTCTTTATCCTTGTGTTTTTTTTTTCTATTCTTTGGGGTTCTTTTTAAATGAGCGAATTTTTTTTGTAAATTACCGTTACAAATGTTTATTCTAAATATGAACATGTGAGCGTCTGTGTAAAAAAAATTAAGCGGGGTATTTTGAGGATCAACTGTTATATTATTTGGGTGTGACGAACCGCAATAGTAACATCATTATGCGGTGAAATATGTATTACTCATTGAAATTGTAGTAAATCAAAAAGCTTTTCTAAATTATATTACTCTGTTAAATTAAATAAATGAATTTAACATTGAGTTCTTTTGAGTTCGTCTCTATCGGAATTTACCTGGATAGTGTGCTACGTTATATATATATATATAGTCAATAACTAACCTAGAGAGCCAACCAACCTCCCATGGTTTTACCAAATTGGATCTTCAGGGAAAGTTGGTTAAAGTTTGCGTATTGAGCGCTTTTTGTTTTAGGTTACGCGACTCGGTTTTTTTCTTTGGGCTGCGTACTTTGACTGATGTTCAAATGCTTAGCTCATTCTTTATTTATCACCATTTTTTCCATCCGCGTATGTGCTCGGAGGGTTTTTCGAAACGAGTATAACGATAAGTTTACATTTATATATGAGCTGTTATACAGCGAAAAAGATCTGTCTATATATATATATATATATATATATATATATATATAATTGTTTCATTACTTAGTTTTTGGTCATAATAAAATTAGACCAGTGCACATTTGTATTAAAAAGTGTTCAATGCAATTATATTGTAAAACTTTTTAATATTCTTCATTTATAAACGAGTTATTACGTGACCTAGGTTTCTACCATGTGGTGTCTTCAGGCAATTTGCAATAACAAATTGCAAATCGCCTGAAGACAACACATGGTAGAAACCTAGGTCGCGTAATAACTCGTTTACAAATGAAGAATATAGATACTATTCAGAAACACAGCCAATAACTGTAATGTCGGCCAAGATATATAGAAAACAAACATTTTGCAAAAATCTATGAATCCAATTGTATTTAAACATCTAGATTATGAAAAAATAAAACGACAAATATATTGAAGAAAAACACAGGAATATAATATGAATGTAAATATTATTTAGCTGCACACTTCTTCACATATGTATGCAAATATCCCAAGGTAGAAGGGAATATCAAAACACGGTAAAGAAAATCAATTAAATAAACGTGTATGTTATTCAGAAATCTATATGATACATAAGAGAAACCTGCAAGAACAACCAGGCTGGGAGAGAATAAAAAAAATAGGTTTTTAAAAAAATACATCTTTTTAAATATTTGAAAGGGAATAAAAACGTAAAAGAAAGAAATATTTTATAGAATGGCGAAAAAGAGGCGAGGTTGATAAATAACAGACAAATTTAGTTTTGCTGACAAGGAAATGAAATGTTTTCGAAGAAACTTGCGGAAGGCACATCAATAAGTCCGTAGCCTGATGATAACAAAAGCATTTAGTTTACACAATAGATATTTATTTCAATAGAATATTCCTCGTCTGCCTCAATACAGACAACTGAGTATGACAATGAAGTTTCATGTAAAAATTGCGTAAATAAAAAGCTTTCGTTTTTAAATAAACATTTTATTTTCAGTATGATACACACACACGCACGCACACACGCAAACACACACACATATACATATATATATATATTCTAAACATATACTGTTAAATATAACAGACAATGAATGTCTATTATGTTTAATCATGAACCATTTTAAACATCGTATTTTGGTTTTAATTTCAGTTGAAAATAAAGATAGAAATTCTCCAACATTTGGATAATTTTTTATTAAGTTGGCTTTAAGCTTTCGGCTCACATGAGCCATCTTCAGAGAGATTATAAAGAAGGTAACACAAAAACATCCACCATCAGCGACGATTATATCTTGTGTTGACATAAAACTCCGCTAAGCAACGGCAATAGTTACCAAAAATATCGTAAATTTGTAATGAGCTTCTATGACGTCACACCGCGTGACAGCGCGAAACGATAACAGAACCATATATTTAAATGCAATGTAATGTGTTATGACCAGATTTAAACGTGATTTTATTAAG
Organism: Ascarosepion bandense; assembly: GCA_037127315.1. Taxonomy (NCBI): domain Eukaryota; kingdom Metazoa; phylum Mollusca; class Cephalopoda; order Sepiida; family Sepiidae; genus Ascarosepion; species Ascarosepion bandense. The sequence goes on along the minus strand of JBBBDQ010001003.1, from coordinate 608,854 downwards.
TTTGGGTTGTTTGGATTTAATCTAGATGGCCTCCAATATCTGAAGGTTCTTTTTATTGTGTATATGAATGAGGATTATTGTATTGTTGACTACAATCTGTCTGATATTACCTACATGGTTATGTTTCTCGAGAAATGTTGTTTAATTGTACTCCGATCACAAAGGTGATATGTTTAGAAAATTATTTGCTGCCTCGATACACTATATATATATATATATATATATATATATATATATATATATACAAGATTATGTTATTTTTGGGATATATCTGTTTGACTAGACATCTCAGTTTTTTGCAAACACCGAAGTTGATCAAAAATGTACATTTTGGCATTATTAGCAATTTCAGTTCTTGCCAATAAGAGCATTTTTATAAGACTTTCCATCAGCTAGGCCAGTAAACATTAATTTCACAGTTTTTAATAAACTTCTTTTTTTTGTTGTTGTAGTTGTTGTCCTTTTGAAATTTAATCTCATTTCAGAGGTATTTAGATGTTTTGGCAAGGTGCCCATTAGTTCCATAAACTGCTTTGATTTTTCTCAAATATATATATATATATATATATATAGTGTATCGCGGCAGTAGATCATTTTTTAAACGTATATTGTTAAATATAACAGACAATGAAGGCCTATTATGTTTAATCATGAGCCGTTCTAAACATCGTATTTTGGCTTTAATTTCAGGTGACAAAAATTGTCCAACATTTTAGTCGATAACACCATAATACTCGCTCATACACAGTAAAAAGAACCTTCAGATATTGAAGGCCATCTACATAAAAACAAAACAACCCATACTTAATAAAATCACATTTCAATCTGGCCATAACACATTACATTGCATTTATACATATGGTTTTGTCAACATTTCGATCTCTCACACGGTGTGACGTCATAGAACCGCATTACAAATTTACGAACTGTGTCTGCTATTCGGTGACTGTTATAGTTGCTTAGCAAAGTCTTATGTCAACACAAGATAAAATCATTTTTGATGGTGGATGTCTTTATGTTAACGTCCCTGTATCCTCTCTGAAGATGGCTCATGTGGGCCGAAATCCTAGGTTCAAAATAATTAAAAAATATCCAAATGTTGGACAATTTTTGTTTTTATTTTCTCCTGAAATGAAAGCCAAAATACGAATTTTAGAACAGCTCATGATTAACATGATTATATTTAACAGTATACATTTAGAATATATATATATATATATATATATATATATATATATATATATATATATATATTAATTCTTATCATTATAATTATAATAGCATATTTCAAGTCATAGGCTATAAAGTTTCGGTTTTAAAACACAATCATCAGGCAGTAAAATGTGGTTAATTTATATATAGATAAGGAGATTTTAAAAAATAAAATAAAAATAAAGAAATAAAAAAGTAAATAAAATAAATAAGAAGTAAGAATAAATGAGATGAAATAAGTGGGGTTGAGTGTTATGACAGTTTAAAGAATGGCGTGTGTAAGACTCATAGACAGTAGTGTTTCAGTGTTTTGCAACAGAAAACCAGACATGTCAAAAAATTTAAACAGGACAAAAGAAAAAAGATGAAGAAGAAAAAAATTAAATGAAAAACATGAAATAATAATCATATTAATTACGATGTATCTCTGTTCTACTTTTGTACAGAGCACATTTTAAAAGTAAATATCTAGCTGTGAAATGTACTTCCTTTAGTAACCATTACGATATACAGAAGTTTCAAAGTTGGTTCTTACAATAGTGCAGAAAATCGATAATATATATATATATATATATATATATATATATAAGTCAAGATGTTTGTGAGTGTGTCTGTTTATCTGCCTTTATGTCTATTTTTTCAGCCCTTTTATTTTTGTTTTTGCTTCGGATTTGGCTCTAACTAGGTATAATTGTAGTTCTTAGTCTCAGCCATGATACCATTTACTCTGAGGACTTATTTAGCCTTCAAAATTCAGTTTATGACGAAAACAACTTATTTGATATCGATAGCAGGAAATCAAAATTTGACTTACATTCATTCATTTTTCTTTCAATCTACGGTTTCGCTTTAACTGGAAAACAACTATTGCTTTTTAGTCTTTCATGCCAACTTCCAAGAGTCTGAGCTCCAGAATCATGGATTAGTTTAAAGCTTTCATTAAAACCGAGCAACGCCGGGCTGTACTGCTAGTGTATATATATATATAGTCATCCGCAGACAGATCTGTTTCGCTGTATTACGGCTCATCAGTACGGTTTAGACTCCGGTCGCTTCCTAACCCAGGATTGAAACCCGACAGAATTGGCGTCAGTCGGCGATTCTACTCGAGCGTCCAGTAGAAGAAGGCAGGCTTTTTAGCGCGTATAAACACGCCCAATAGCTAGCGTGCTCCAATTCATTATCGAATGAGCGGTGCGCGTATATATATATATATCCTCTTCAGAAATGAATTGAGTTCTTTCGGTGACTGGCGTGTGTATACACTGCTTATATACAACACGTTAAAATTTCCTTTCTCTGATTCCATGCGTCGATGGCTTAGGGAGTAGCGACTCCGACTGACACTAAATCGGTCGAGTTCCGATCCCGGCCAGAAGCAAGTGGATGCATCTAGCCACACTGATGAGCTGTCATCCAGCGAAACAGGCTTGTATGTGGATGACTAATATATATATTTATATATATATATATATATATATATATATATATATGTAAGTAATGGTTATATATATATATATATATATATATATCTTAGTCATCCACATACAAGCCTGTTTTGCTGTATCAGAGATCATCAGTGCGGCCAGACACATCCACTTGCTTCTGGCCGGGATCGGAACTCGACCGATTTAGTGTCAGTCAGAGTCGTTATCCCCTAAGCCACATATTATTTCTATAAAAATCAATGGATTGTTTATCCGACCTTGTAACTTTAAAGAGTGGTTTTTCCAAGAAAAGAAGCTACATGTTCAAACCTACTTGACCATATTTTCGTTAAGTCTCTCCCTGCACTAACTGGTACACCATAATAGCTTCTGTTTAAAAGCATAGACAGCGTTTTCAGTAGGCTGTTACATCACTTGATATATATATATATATATATATACAGTACTGTGCAAAATTATTGGGGCAAAAACTATTCTATCTTTAATGAGGCATATTGACAGAAAATAAACAATTTAATTAAAGTAATTTTATTTGATTTACTCAACAAATGCTTTAACAACAACAAAAAAATACTTTTTACAAAATAAATTTAATATTTAGTGGCTTACGGCTTATCACGTTGAATACACCGGTTCTCGCTCGATCACCCCAGTTAAGCAACGTTGAGTCTGGTCAGTACTTAAATGGGTAACTGCTTGGGAATACCAGGTGCTGTAAGCGTTTAGTGACGGATGTGCGTTGTGGTGCAGTGGATATCGGCTCGGAAGGAGAAATCGGTGAGCCGAGTTCGAATTCCAGTTGAATACCCTGCATTCACTTAAGCATTGGTACCCTTGGGAATGGTATTAATCCGTCTTTTCCCTCCAGTTTTGGGTTAAATAACAAGGGTAGGACTTGGGGACCCTGACCTTAAAAACAAATCCCAGTGAATCTTGAGACACGAAAAAGTAAAATGTTATAAAATTAAAAATAACCTTACGCAAACATTATTGGTTATGACCTTAAAAAATGATCCCATAAGGATTGATAGGTCGTGAAACCTTCAAACAAACAAATAATCTTTAATATAATAGTTTTTTGCTTCATTCTGTCAGGCATTAACATCACAAGCTTCTTCAATGTACCTAATGGTATCTCCTGCCAAGCAGCATGTATTTGTTCCCAAAGTGTGTCTTGCAAAATAACATTAGATTTATCAATTCGAGAGGGGGAATAAGAAAAAAGTTAGTCATATCCAAGGATAATAAAATAATGAGTAGTTTCAAAATAACTTATTTAATAGAAAATAGGAAAAATTAAATATAACTTCTTTTTAATATATTTTTTACACCTAGTTTTAAATAATCAATATTTATTAGCAATTTACTTGGTTTTTCACCCTGTATTTAAATTTCAGTGATGTTTTTTTAGGAACATCACCCCTGTCCTAAAACTTTTGCACAGGGGTGATTTTAAACTTTATTTTGATGCTTTATCAAAGATAAAATAGTTCTTGTCCTAATACTTTGGCACAGTACTGCATGTGTGTGTATAACAGCCGACATCTTCGAACAAAAGAGATATTTCTCATTCTCTTGTACTACACAGAAACAATTCTTGCCATTACTTTGATTTCACTAATGTCACCCTGATTAAAAAAGAAAGAATATAATATAAAGAATAAATACTTTGAAAGATTTCTAATATCGTTCCCATTTATAATCACATCCCTAAAACATCACATCATCATTCTACTTTCAATCCATTCTTAAAGAATCTGACATCTCTAATACAAAGAATAGGTATATAAAAGCATCCCCAGAATTAAATAAGGATACACCACTATGCCCACTGTCCACGCAAAAGTGAAGACATTAGAACTCCTCCTATTAAACATATGCAAAATTGCAAATACCCATTACCATCCAATGCCCGTTTAGGCACACGGTATTAAAATTTTTACAAACTTACATATATTTCATTCTTTAATGAATGAACGGTGTGAAGAATGTATAGCGCATAACAGACGCACGCGAATAAAATAATGTGAAAGTTTTATTTAAATGCAGTTTTTATTTTGAAATATTTATGAAGATGTTTTTTTAAATTTTTAACAAATATTTTCTATTAATGACATCAAGATCTTTATGGAAATAGAAAGTTCTTTCATTAAACTTTACAGATACCGAATTGGCATAACATTCTCTCTCTTTTTCTCTCTCCCAATCTTTTCCATTCTTTCTCTCTCATTCTCACTTTCTGTCCCAATCTCTCTCTCTATCTCTGTCCCACTTTCTGTATGCATAATATATTAGAATCCATTCTTAACGAATCTTGTTATATGCCCACTTCGACGGGTATAGACTTCTTCGACGAATAAACTTCTGCATCAAGTTGTCGAGGAATATAAACTTCTTGAATCAAAATGGACAAGAATAAGCTTCTTGACAATTCGGCGAGAATCACTTCTTCTTTGTCGACGAAAATCATCTGCAACTCATGATGATTTTCATAAATGATGGAAAATAAACTGCTATTCATTCGGCGAGAATCAGCTCGAACCAAATGTTGTTGTTTTCTTCACAGGTAAATGACGAAATAAACTGAACCCAAGATGAATTAAAATTATGTGCTTTTTCACTATTGATAAATTCACTTTTCTCCTGTTCTTTACAACAAACGGTGACTTGGCCGTATTGTGGAGTTGGTGGGTCGGATCTGGTGGAACTAGCCATACGTGCATACCATGGCAGCGAGGGCTGCCCCCGGCTTTCTAACTCGATTCTAAAATTAAACTGTCTCTCTGTGATCGCTGACGTAACTTAAATAGTTACCTCATGATACCTGGAACTTCCGTTGCATTCTATCTTGAGCGCTGCCCTTTTGGACCGTCGCTCGTCAAAACAAAATCTACCCGACACCTGTATCGCACAGTGCAAAATACACTTCTTCGCATAAATCTATCATTTTCATTGACAATCATGAATGGCTTCCGGCATTATTCCACACCGACCAAGGTATTATACAACAATCTGACATATCTAATAAAGAATACGTACGTGAAAACTGCCCCAGTGGAATATAATAACTACTACTACAAGACAGACACGCATGCAGAATTATGAATACAGATTAGCATCCAATCCCCGCTTAGGCATATTATAATCTTACATACATATAGAATTATCCCCAGTTTTAATGCACGTGATACATGAAAGATCAATGAGAATCGGTCCAAACAAAATTGAAAATACCAAAGTTCTGTCTTTTCAAAAATTTTCTCTCTATCTCTGACGAAGAGTTAATAAAAGTGAAATATGTTAGTTTGATAAATGTTTCCTGTTTCTTCATTATCTTATCCGATTCCGATCAATATTTGATTTGCATTTGTTCTTAAACCTATATATATATATATATATATATATATATATATATATATATATTGGTCGGTCTATCAAAAATAATTTTGCAAAGTTTCCTGACACCAAAACAAGGTAAAATGTCTATATAAAGACAATGTTCAAAATGCCCACCGCTTGCTTCTACATACGACGGATCATTGAGTAAAGCAACCCTTTCAAATAGTCCCACACGGTGTCGAATGGTTTCACAGGCCCATATGTCACGCTGATGAAGCATCTCTGCTTTATTTATGTCTGCTGCATAAACTAATTGTTTTAGGTGCAGCCCCACAGATAAAAATCCAAAATATTGCGGTCGGGGAAACGTGCAGGCCACGAAACCAGTCCTCCTCTACCTAGCCATCTTCCATGCTAAATGTCCGTCAGTACATCGCAAACAACCTGACTAAAATGCTGGATGTCCTCAAGTATGGGTCACATACGTCTTCGTATTCGCAGGTGTACATTTTCTAGCTGATCTGAAAGTGCGTTTGAAATAAAAATCCCTGTAGACAGCTTCTGTAAGACGTGCTGGCAGAACACATAGTCTTATCAGACAGTCACCTACAACTCTAGCCCACACATTTATCTTAAACTGATGCTGATGTCTAGCCGGCATTGTACCATGGGGATTCCGATCCACCCACAAATGTTGATTGTGTTAATATTTTATTCCGTCTCTTCCAAATGTTTTCTCATCCATAAAGAAGAATAAAGAGACAAACATCAGATCGGCAGTTTATGCAATAAACCACCGGCAAAAGTTCTCCTGTGGTGAGTGATCAGAGGGAGAAAGACCCTGCAGAGGTTGCGAATGATACGGATACAGAGGCTGTTCTTGAATTACTTTCCATGCGGTACTATGTACGACATTCAAAATCCGTTTCACGTGTGCAGATACCAGGATCGTCCCGACAGCCTGTAGAATGTGTGTTGTGGAGTAGTTTTCGTGCTATGTCTGTTGCTAATCGACTTAGCGCACCCAAAATGTTAGGAACTTAGTAATCGTCTACTGAAAAGCTGACTCCTTAGTATTCGGCTCACTGTCGACTAATATCAACTTCCTAGTAGTTCTACTGAACTCCAACAGAACACTCTAGAACTTCTAAGAACTCCTATGAACTTCCCAAGAATTCTCGAGTTAACTTCCTATTAACTCTTACTAATATAGGAGAGAGCATCCATTATCTGAGAAATAAGTGTGTTTCACCATAACAGTGTACTTTTCATGGTCAGGTGTACGAGCAGATCTGTCTACCTCGAGCCATATTTTGTGATTTCAACACGACGATTAACAGCAGCAAAAATTGGGAGACTAGGCATCCTTCAGTCTGGAAACGCAATATGATACAGTCGTGCAGCCTCGCGTCCATTACCATTCGCAAGTCCGTATGTAAAAGTCATACCTGCCTGCTCACGTTGTGAATATTCTGCCATTGTTAAACGGAACACTTCTCAGCTAACTCACTACTACACATGTTAAATGTTGAAGACAGATCAGCCACAAATCTACACGAATGACAAATGTAACCTGGTCTACATGCCAACACAGCGCCATCTCTAATAAACTCTCTTTAAATTTCTTCTTCTATGTGCCATATTCCTTTAAGGTGTAGGTGATCATGGCTCTTCACATCTCCCTGTCCCTTGTAGCTTTTAACAACCCTTCTCCTGTTATACCGCTAAAATCCCGCTCTGCTATCAATCTGCTCAAGTCCATCAAGTACATCACGTGTTGCTTTCCCCTATTCGTTTCGTGAGCATCATTTTCTCCAAGTCGTTCTTTTGCACTTCATGTCCCAGAAATATCAGCTGTATTTTCCTGATATTTAGTATCAGTTTCATTTTCGTGTCCAACCTCTCCCAAAACTCGTCGTTGCTCACATGTTATGTCCATAGCATCCTAAGCATCCTTCTGTAGAACCAAATTTCAGTTGATTCGAGTTTTTCCTTCATCTATGATGAGATTTTCCAGCATTCGCTATCATATTGAAGGACCGACATCACATTGCAATCTAGTATTCTCTTCTTTGTTTCTAGCGAAATTGTCCTGTTTCTTATTCTTCCCAGCTCCCGGAATGCATCCTTGTGCTTTTGGATCTCAGGAATATAAATGTATAGAAACTACTGACCACAAAGTGAGGGGTCAGTTTATATATTGATTGTAATATGGAACTGATCCCCCCACTTTATATCCAGTATGCTGCTATAGAACCACAGTTCGGTTGCTTCAAGGCTTTCCTTCATCTTCGAAGATATTGTCCCACATTCAACGCCATATTGAAGAACCGACATCCCATCGCAATCCAGTACTCATATCTTTCTTTCTAGCGTTTCTATTCTGCTTCAGGAATGCTTCTTTGGCCATACCAATACACCGTCGGATCTCAGTGTCGCACTTTCCCTCTTCTGTTACGACACTTCCCAAGTATTTAAATTTAATAAATCAAAAACGAAGAATATGCATAGATATTTATACGTTCTATTCTCCTTGATTTATTGTGAGAAACCTGCCTCAAATTTTATAAAATTATTTTAATACGCCCTGTATGTATATTGTCTACAATAAATCCTTCCAATTCGTATACTCCTTCGTCTACCCTTTATTTTTCTTCTTCCTCGTCATTGTTTTTTTGCAACTTGCTTTATCTATTTTCCAGTCTATACGGCCCCCCATCTACACTTTTCTCTTCTTTTGTCTCCTTGTTCTTCTATACTCCTTCTCCTTCTTTCCTTTTATTTCCTTCTTCTTCTTTCCTTTTATTTCCTTCTCCTTCTTCCTATTCCTTTTATTCCCTCCTTGTTGCACTTCTTCTTCTTCTCCTTCGTCTTCTTCTTCCCTTTTATTCCTTCCTTGTTGCCCATCTTCTTCTCCTTCTCCTTCTTCCTATTCCTTTTATTTCCTTCTTTTTGCCCTTCTTCCTCTTCTCCTCCTTCTTCCTATTCCTTTTATTCTCTACTTGTTGCCCTTCTTCTTCCCCTTCTCTTTTTCCCTTTCCTTTTATTCCTTCCTTGTTGCCCTTCTTCTTCTTCTTCTTCTTCTTCTTCTTCTTCTTCTTCTTCTTCTTCTTCTTCCATTTTATTCCGTCCTTGTTGCCCTTCTTCTTCTTCCCTTTTATTCCCTCTTTGTTGCCCTTCTTCATCTTCTTCCTTTTATTCCCTCCTTGTTGCCCTTCTTCTTCCCCTTCTCTTTTTTCCCTTTCCTTGTTGCCCTTCTTCTTCTTCTTCTTCTTCTTCCCTTATATTCCCTCTTTATTGCCCTTCTTCTTATCCTTCTTATTCTTCTTCCTTTTCCTTTTATTTCCTCCTTGTTGCCCTTCTTCTTCCCCTTCTCCTTCTTCCCATTCCTTTTATTCCCCCATTGTTGCCCTTTTTCTTCTTCTTCTTCTTCTTCTTCATTTTATTCCCTCCTTGTAGCCCTTCTTCTTCACCTTTTCCTTCTTCCCATTCCTTTTATTCACTCCTTGTTGCCCTTCTACTTCTTCTTCCTTTTATTTCCTTCTTCTTCTTCCCTTTTATTCCCCCCATGTTGGCCTTTTTCTTCTCTTTCTTCTTCTTCTTCCTCTCTTTTATTCCCTCCTTGTTGCCCTTCTTCTTCTTCTTCTTCATCCTTTTATTCCCTCCTGGTTGCGCTTCTTCTTCTTCGTCTTTATTTTATTCCCTCCTTGTTGCTCTTCTTCTTTTCCTTCTTCTTCTTCTACCTCCCTTTTATTCCCTCCTTGTTGCCATTCTTCTTCTTATTATTATTATTATTCCCTCCTTGTAGCCCTACTTCTTCTCCTTCTACTTCTTCTTCTTCCTCTCTTTTATTCCCTCCTTGTTGCCCTTCTTCTTCTCCTTCTCCTTCTTATCTTTCCTTTTATTCCCACCTTGTTGCCCTTCTTCTTTTTCTTCTTATTCCTTTTATTCCCTCCTTGTTGCCCTTCTTCTTACATTTTATTCCCTGAATGCTGACCTTCTTCTTCTTTTTCTTCTTCGTCTTCTTCTTCATTTTCCTTTTATTTCCTCCTTGTTGCCCTTCTTCTTCTCCTTCTCCTCCTCCCCTTTCCTTTTATTCTCACCTTGTTGCCCTTTTTTTCTTCTTCCTCTTCTTCTTCCTTTTAATTTTATTTCGTCCTTGTTTCCCTTCTTCTTCTTCTTCTTCTTCTTCTTCCCTTTTATTCCGTCTTTTTTGCCCTTCTTCTTCTTCTTCTTCCTTTTATTGCCTCCTTGTTGACCTTCTTCCTCTCCTTCTCCTTCTTCCTTTTACTTTTATTCCCTTCTTGTTGCCCTTCTTCTTCTTCTTCTTCTTCTTCTTCTTCTTCCCAAGTCTTTTATTCTCTCCTTGTTGCCCTTCTTCTTCTTCTTCTTCTTCTTTTTATGTCCCCCTTGTTGCCCTTCTTCTATCTTTCTGTGTTCCTTAGCCTCTCTATCTGCTTCACAGACGCGTACAAGAAAACTAATCTCGTCAAATAAAAGATTCCCACCAGCCATGCCCCGCCCTGTGGTTGTAAAAGGACTCAGATTAATGACAATAGGAACAAGTAACGAAAGAAGTGCAAATGATCGACCTGTCAGTTCCGTGACTAGAATTTCTAGTCGATTTACTTCAACAGTGTAACTTTCTAAATGTACAACAATTTCGTCATTTAAACTACCGATCACTGCAAAAGAGAACATGCTGAAACAACCTGACATATTTTAGCCACATAGACTGAAAAATAATGTGTGATCAGTGTGGCTTCGAGCTATTTGAGTAAAGAAACTCACGCATGCGTAGAGCGCATAATCAAGCAAAAGGGAAAAACCTAAAGGTTCTCAAGGCCGGAGCACCAGTCGGCTTCCATATCTTCTCCTGCATCCGTATGCATGAAAAAACATATTTCTCAAGTATTAACTACAGTAACATTCTGTAATAGATGACTCCTAAATATTCATACATTACGCGCGTGTATTGAATACTGCTACCACATCTGGTCGGGTGCCCCCACTATTCACCTCGGGGTTCCTGACAAAATCCAACGGAGAATCTGCAATGTAATCGATACCGACTTGGCAGCTCGGCTGCAATCGCTCTCTCACCGGCGTGGCGTGGCTTCCCTGTGTCTCTTCTGTAAATACTTTCACGGCTTCTACTCGAATGAACTTAGATCACTGATGGCCCCTAAGTATGAATTTACACGAGTTACTAGATTATAAACTAGGTCCCACCCTTTTAAAGTGAAACCGTTAAAATGTAACCGTAATTTCTATTCTAACAGCTTCTTTTCACGCACTCCCCTTCCATATACTTGCTTGCCCGACAGCTAAAATCTCCAGGAATTTAAATGTAAGATCAGTAGACATCTCCTATCAAACTAACTCGCATCCATTCTCTCAAGCTCTTTTTTCCCATCTACTCCACCTCTATCCTCGGCATCCTCATCCATCTATTAGCCGCTTCCTGACATTTCCTATAACTACCCCCTCTTTCTCATCATTTTCCCCTATGTAGCACCCTGCGCAACAGTGGTAGTAGAATGGCTTGCTGGGGGTGAGATTATTAAAGAAAATTATATATATATATATATATAAACTTATTTATAAATGGAACTTTGTCTGTGTGTATGTGTGTGTGTGTGTGTGTGTGTCCGTTACCTATAGACTCCGAAACGGCTGAACGGATTTTCTTGAAAATTTGCACAGTTGTACTATCAGCATCTGCAAGTGTTCTTAGCTAGGTTTTGTGTCGAGATACCCCCGATAAATATCGAAAATCGATAATCGAAAAAATCGGGTTATAGAAGGAGTAGTCCGATTTTAATCAAATTTGATACACTCATAGACAAAGACATAAGAAACGATATTCAGAAGTTTCAAGGTTGCAGAAAATCGATAATATATATATATATATATAAAAGGCAAGATGTTTGTGTGTGTGTCTGTTTATCTGCCTGTATGTCTGTATTTTTTTCAGCCCTTTTATTTTTGTTTTTGCTTCGGGTTTGGCTCTAAATAGGTATAATTGTAGTTCTTAGTCTCCGCCATGATACCATTTACTCAGAGGACTTATTTAGCCTTCAAAATTCAGTTTATGACAAAAAAAACTATTTAATATCGATAGCAGGAAATCAAAATTTGACTTACATCAATTCATTTTTCTTTCAGGCTACGGTTTTGCTTTAACTGGAAACAACTATTGCTTTTTAGTCTTTCGTGCCAACGTCCAAAGAGTCTGAACTCCAGGACCATGGATTAGTTTTAAAGCTTTCATTACACCCGAGCAACGCCTGGATATACTGCTAGTATATATATATAGATATATGGATGTGTGTCTGTTGTGATTTTGTACGTGCATGAGTGTGTGTGCGCATGTTACAACAATATTTATAACGAGATCGAAATTTAGATAGAGACAGTGTGGTTAAAAAAACTTAATACTGGATAGTAAGTGATATTTCCACAACCCAAATGTTCATAAATGCCACATTGATTTCTGTGTCCGCACAATCAATATCTATTTATAAAGTACACTACTATCATAAATATAGCAAACTTTAAACAATATAATAGATAGATAGATAGATAGATAGATAGATAGATAGATAGATAGATAGATAGATAGATGAAATAGCAAGTTCGAATAAAATACGACCATCCACAAAAAATAACATTCGAAATAATATATATATATATTTATACATATTTTCTAAACATATACTGTTAAATATAAGAGACAATGAATGTCTATTATGTTTACTCATGAGTCGTTCTAAACATCGTATTTTGGCTTTAATTTCAGGTGAAAATAAAGACAAAAATTCTCCAACTGTTGGATAATTTTTTATTATTTGGTTCTAAACTAGATGGCTCACATGAGGTTACAAGGACGTTAACATAAAAACATCCATCATCAGAGACGATTTTATTTTGTGTTGACATAAAACTTTGCTATTCAACAATAACCGTTATCAAAAATAGCAAACGCAGTTCGTAAATTTTTAATGCGGTTCTATGACGTCACTCCGCGTGAGAGCTCGAAATGTTAACAGAACCATATATTTAATTGCAATGTAATGTGTTATGACCAGATTTAAACGTGATTTTATTAAGTGTGGGTTGTTTGGATTTAATGTAGGTTCTTTTTACTGTGTGTATGAGAGAGGATTATTGTATTGTTGACTAAAATCTGTCTGATATTACCTACATGGCTATGTTTTTCTAAGAAATATTTTTAATTGTACTCTCATCAGAAAGGTGACAGGTAATTCTACTGGTGAGTGTGGTCGTAGCAATACCAATATATGTAGTAGGTTTATTATTAGTACCAGAGATGCAATCTCTGAACGGGCATGTAAATTGTTTTACATTGGTTTTCTGTAGAGGTTTTAGTTGTGCGCTTGTAGGGTTATTAGAGACTATGAGGTCAATTGTTTTAAATTTTTTATAATAAATGTTAAGCTTAATTTAAATTCACCTGAAATTAAAGCCCAAAACCGATGTTTAGAAAGGCTCATGATTAAACATAATAGATATTTATTGTCACTTATATTTAACAGTATATGTTTGGAAAATTATCTGCTACCTCGATACACTATATATATATATATATATATATATATATATATATATATATATCTGTCTGCGGATGACTATATATATATATAAATATCGTACCAACCTTTGTAGCGTGGAATCTTTTCTCTGACATCCTAGTGAGACTAATCTTAACCCCTCAATTCCTTCTCAGACTTCTCGATTCCTTGCTACCTACCCAGCTTAAGGAAGGACTTCTCTGTACATATGTATGGTCTGGGGGTTTACGTCAGTCAACACCTCTCTCTAGCGAGGGTCACATCTCTCAAATCCTCTGACCACCCTTATAACTCTTCTCAAATCGGTTAGCAATTGTTTCTTTCTTTTTCGTTCCCCTTCCTCTCCCGACTGCTGCCTACTAGACAGTATCTCTGACAATATAGATAAGGCTACTTCCCCACCCCCACTCATTTGCTAGCATATTTGTGTTCAGAGATCTTAACGCACACCATGGCAAGTAGTTAGAAAACTTTCTCACCGATCTTGTTGGCATTCATGTCATGAATCTCTTTCGCAAATGCTTCCCCAGTATCGCTTCAGGTCACGCTTCTATGTCCCTATATCCTGCCTAGCCTCGCAGTTTTACCCTCTCGGTAACTTTGATCACGCAGACGTTTTTATTAAGATCTCTTCACTCTCACTCCCTCCTCCAAGGAGTCTCCTACCGAAACAATTTTCTACTGCTACCAATGAGCAGACTGGGATTCGTTGAGGACTGCGCCTCTGAGGTCTCTTCCTGAGTGAAAGCTGGCATCGATGCTTTCATACCAATCAGAAAGTTCCGTCCCAAACCTCATTCATACCACTGGTTCTCTCCTGCCTGCTCGGCAGCCATTGCCCATAGGAACCACTTTTTCAGTGCTATTTTGGAGCCACGCGTCTGAACACATAATTTGCCTCTACTCGTAACAAAGCTGCTATCTGTCAACCATCACAGGCAGTCCCTCTCACCCACCCATCAGCACAGACCAAGAGAGTCTCCCTGAAAGCAATACTCTGCACCTCCTAGGCCTTGCCCTTTCTTCCGAACTCAAGAGGAACCATTGAATTGAATCAATAGCTAAATCCACTGCTAGGAAAGTTGGATCACTGTGTCAGGTCAGGAAGTTTTTTTCGTCTGAATCCATACTGTTGTCATATCTGGTCGAGCGCCTCTGCCATTCCTCTCAGGGTTCTCGACAGGCTCCAAAGGAAAATCTGTAATTAGATCGGTCCCGACCTGGCAACTTGACTCCAACCACTTTCTCACCGACGGGAATGTGGCTTCTCTCTACCTCTTTTACACATGGCTTCTACTCTGACGAGCTTATCTCATCGACACCCACTCCACAAGTATTTACTTGTGCAACCAGACTAGCAACAAGGTCCTACCCATTTACAGTTAAATCAACCAAATGCATTCGCTAATTCTATTCCAACAGCTTCTTTTCTCGCACTTCCCGCCCGTGGAGCTCCCTTCCGTATACTTGCTTTCCTAACGGCTACAATCTCCAGGAATTTTTAATTTTTAAATGATTTTTATGAAGTACTAACATTCAAATAACACTTGACAAAATTTGAGACTAATCGGATTATTACTTTACAATTTACAGATATTTAAGTGAAGCTACTGTTGTAAATTTTTAAAAAATAGAAAAATCTAAATTTCGCGTGTTAATAAATCATTGCTTTCTTATGGGAATAATACTGTTAAAGCAAAGCAATGAGTTGATTAGTGTTATTTGAACTCTGCCCCGTCGAAAACAACAGTTGAGAGGTGGAATGCTTACTTTAAACGTGGTCGTATACACACAAATGATACTGAATGCTCAGGTCCCCCAAAATCGGATGCTGTCCCGGAAAGCATCAAAATTCAACAAAATCGTAAATTGAAGTTGCGTAGAATAGCAGAGAAGCTGAATCTATCAGAAGGCAGTGCATTCACTATTATGTATGAAAATTTGTCAATGAGAAAGCTGTGTACAAAGTTGTTGTCGCCTTTGCTCACAGTCGATCAGAAACAACGCGTGGACGAGTCTGAGCGTTTTTTGCAAATTTTCAACGCAAGAAGTTTTTGCTTAAATATGTGACAATGGATGAAACATGGATCCACCACTTCACTCCAGAGTCGAATCGGCAGTCACCTAAGTGGACAGCAGCAGGTGAAAGCCATCCAAAGCGACCAAAAATGTAAACATCAGCAGGCAAAGTTTTGGCCTCTGTATTTTGGGATGTGCAAGGTATGTTGTTCATGGATTACCCGGAGAAATGAAGAACCATCAATAGCGAATTATTCGTACGTTGGAAGGAAGAAATCGCCACAAAACGGCCGCAAATGAAAAGAAAAATGTTGTCTTTTACCAAGACAACGCTACACCATGTCACAGGTCGATCGCAACGATGGCATAACAACATGAATTGCACTTCGAATTGCTTCAGCATCCCCCCTTTTCTCCAGATCTAGAACCCAGCGACAACTGGCTGTTTGCAGACCTCAAAAGAATGCTCCAGAAAAAGAGATTTGGCTCCAATAAACAAATGATATCGGAAACTGAGGCGTATTTTGAAGCCAAAGAATAATCCTTCTTCAAAAAAGGCACTGAAGTGTTGGAATCAGTGTATCACCCGAGAAGGAGACTATGTTGAAGAATAAAGTAGAATTTTGCCTAAAAGTTGTTGTTTTATTAGTTAGGCCCGAGATTTATTAAGTGATATATTATGCGTATAGAAAATGTATGAGAATTTTTTAAGATAAGAAGTGTAGTGAATTAAATTACCTCATTAGATTCAACAACTGACAATTGAAAGGCTGGAACCAACAATGCCCTCGATCTGTCTGTAAGTCTTACCAGTGTGTTCGAGAAGTTTTACACTTTTCATAAGGATCCTAGGAGAGTAACGTCCATCGTAGGACAACTAATTGACAGTCGAAACAATAGTGTCTGGACGCGATAAAATCTGATACATTTACTGATGACAGAATATTTTTCAAAGCCCAAAAATTTCATTGTACACCTCGAAAAAAGATTCATATTACTGCACACTAAATGACTTAATTAGAGGAAATAATAGCAGTCGATGACTCCTTGTCACTCCAGTGGGTGTAAAACTGACCATATCGTGAAAGAAAGAATATATATATATATATATATATATATATATATATATATATATATATATATATATATATATTCACCCTAGTGCATATTAATTGAAACAGCTGCTTCAGTTTTTGGAGTGACAGGGTGTCATCGACTTATATTTTTTCCTCAGATTAAGTCATCGCTCATTCAGTAATGAATTAGAGCACTCTGACTACTGGCGTATGATACATCATACGTTAAAAGTCTGCCTCCTTCTACCGAGCGCCCATAACTCAGAGGTTGAATCGCTGACTGACGCCAATTCGGTCGGGTTTCAATCCTGGGTTAAAAGCAATCGGATGTCTAACCGTACTGATGAACTGTGATACAGCGAAACAGATCTGTCTGCGGATAAGAATATATATATGTATATCATAATGATAACCCACGTATAATGTCTTAATATGTATAGAAAAAACTACTAAAGAGTTGTAAGTTTAAAAATGTATTTTTTTAAAGTATTTATTTATTTCCATTATTATATATATATATATTTGATATTTCAGACCGGCCTCGGCCTTTCATCAGAAACAAATGATTTTAAAATTTAAACTAGAAGCGTTCGTTGCGCGAGCGTTCGTCGAGCGATGTTTACATCAAGTGACGTAGAAAGCGATAGAGCTTTTTAATATTTGTAAACGTAAACCTATCTCTAATAATATTTTTAAATGTTGTTTTAAAGAAAAAAATTTTTTAAGTGTATCTAAAAAATGTTATCTATTGAAATATTTATAAAGATTCAAAACACCTAAATCCCTATTTCACCCTAACCTATATGTATTTAATTTTAAAATCCAGTATTTTCCTTTCCTTCTGCGTGAGTATGTAGAACTAAAATTGGAATCTATCAGTAAACATTTGCAGTTTTCTAATGTGTTTTCCCGGTTGATTGAAGTGTTCAGCTATGGGTGAATAAGGGTTGTTTTGGCGTATGCTTAGTTTATGATTATTGAAACGGAATCTAAAACTGTTTCCAGATTCACCAATATATCCACTATTTGGACATATTGAACAGAAGAGAAAATATATTATATTTTGGCTGTCACAGGTGAGGCGTGGTGGGTGTAATTTGCTGTTGGTGTTGGGTATAGAAAATACTGCATCGTTTACTAAATGTTTGCAAACTAAACAACGAGATTTATCACATTTGAAACTCCCTGATAGGTTTGTATTTTTTAGATATTTGGTAGAAATGAGGATAGCTGATAGGTTGGGTGTTTGTTTCATTGCATTTATGGGTGGTTTATCAAAATTGTCTTTGACTTTCTGTTTGATTGGAGGTTCTTGTAATGATTTTTGAAATTTTGAATAAGTGTGTGGGAATAGTGATTGTGGTTAAATTGTCTGCTTCAATATCAACACATGTGCTGACCAACAATTCAAGGATGAACGGCAAGGCGAAATGATTTTTGATATGAAGTTTTAATAAGTAACAAAGTATTAATATATATATATATATATATATATATATATATATATATATGAGCATGAATAAGGGTGTCCAATGACCTGAACCTCAAAACTTATATTCGGATACCCAACTCACTCGAAATAACAATTTACGATAAATATCAATAAATATTAATACAGGCGAATACGAATGCAAGAGATTAACACAGAAAAATGGGGAGAACAATATAATTATGAGCACATGTGGTATGCTGTTTGTGGTAACATAATATTCGTGGAAGTGTATGCGTGTTCTAACATGGGCCTAAGAATATAATAACTTTATGTCAGTTCCTTCTCTCTTATTTTACTGTCTTTTCTTTCTTCCTCTTTCTTTATATAACTTCTGACTCAAACACGGTCCATTTGAAACGTATGTATCTGTGACTGTCTCTATTTTCTTTCAGTTGGTTGTCGTATTTTCGGTATACAAATTTTCTGAATTATCTCCTCTCTTCTTTATTTCTTTCTTCAAACAAGCGTCGTATTTTCTGCACTCAAACAATTCTGCGGTTTCTTCTCTTTAATATATCTTTGTTCACACGTTATCTTCTCTTGTTCATAAACAACTCGGCTTCGTCTTCTTTCTCTTCTTTTAACAAATAAGACTCGGCATACTAATAACATTACAATTTCTTCTCTTATCGTCTCTTCGTCGCTATCTTTCCTTCTTCCTTGAAAAACGATTCGGCTTCGTCTTCTTTTAACGAATAAGAATTTAAGTTCGTTTTTTTATCCGGGGTTGCTTAAGATGAATTGGTCAGTTACGCAATTAAATGCGTTTTCCTTTTCATTCATAAGTTATCAGCGCTCAGCAATCGTGACTTGCAAGCCAAAGATCTGATCTGCAAGTAATTTCCCATCTCTGCTTTCCACGTGACTTGTCTTTGGCGCGGATTCTAGTTCCTGCTGCTTCACGACCTCATGTCTAACCTCTGTCTATTTTCTGTCTAGACATTTTTACTAAGGGTTTCTGGGTCAACTAACCTTGACCTGCTATCCCAAAACTGACTTTAGATTCCCATGTGACCATCTCCTTGTTACCCTCGGAGACCAATCTCAATATATGTGTGTAGGTATGTATGTGGCTATCTATATCCTTAACAATATATATATATATATATATATATATATATATATATATATATATCGAAGCAGTAGATAAGTTTCTAAACATACTGTTAAATATAATAGACAATGAATGTCTATTATGTTTAATCATGAGCCGTTCCAAACATTGTATTTTGGCTTTAATTTCGTTTGTTATTAGGAGTCCTTTCATCCGGGTTTGTACGGATGAAACGATTTCCATTTATTAGCTTTTGTCGTTCTGGAAATAATACTATAGCTAAATCAAGAAGAAAATTTGACTATAGTATTTTCCAGATCGACGAAAGCTACTGAATGAGAGGTCCGAAATAATATCCGGTTGTAGACACATTAGAAAATATTTTTACGCACTTAGACTCGTACAAAGCCGGATGAATATTAATTGACTCGATATGCTAACAATTGTGTTGCTTTTTTTATTTCTATATATAATGATTCCTAATAAGAAAAAATATCTCACTGCCTGACAAGGTCCTAATGAACTCGTACCGAAACAAATCGGCTCTAATGTTGCAGTCTTTATGTTTTTCTTATAAACGCTTATGATAAAAATATATATATAAATATATATATATATATATTCTAAACATATACTATTAAATATAAGAGACAATGAATGTCTATTTTGTTTAATCATGAGCCGTTCTAAACGTCGTATTTTGGCTTTAATTTTTTGGATAATTTTTTATTAATTTGCTTCTAAGCTTTCGGCTCACATGAGCCATCTTCAGAGAGGTTATTTAGACGGTAATACAATAACATCCACCATCACCGACGATTTTATTTTGAATTGACATAAAACTCCGCTTGGCAACGGCAATAGTTACCAAAAATAACAAACACAGTTCTCAAATTTGCAATGCGGTTCTATGACGTCACACCGCGTGATAGCGCGAAATGACAACAAAACCATGTATTCAAATGCAATGTAACGTGTTATGTCCGGATTTAAAGGTGATTTTATTAAGTGTTGATTGTTTAGATTTGATGTACATGGCCTCCATTATCTTACTATGTGTATGAGTAAGGATCACCATATTGTTGGCCAAAATCTGTCTGATATTACCTACATGGTTATGTTTTTCAGAAAAATGTTTTTTAATTGTACTCTGATCAGAAAGATGACATGTAAGTCTACGGGAGTACGTGGTTGTAGTAAAACCAATATATGTACTGAGTTTTTATTAGTATCAGAGATGCAATCCCTGAATGGGCATGTAAATTGGTACACTACATTGGTTTTTTGTAGAGAATTTAGTTTAGTGCTTGTAGGGTTATTAGAGACTACGAGGTCAATTGTTATTTGCTGCCTCGATACACTATATATATATATATATATATATATATATATATATATATTATTACAGGTTTCATTGAATGGTATAGACAAGTTCTGTCTATTTATTTTGTGTAAGATCCGTTCGTGTGATCTGATTAGCTTGATAGTGTTGTCATGGAAAGACGACAAAAAATCGCAATAATAGTTGATTTTTTTATCAGGTCTGAGCTTTCGGCTTACATAAGCCATTATCAAATATGAACATTTAATGTTCAGTGAACATAGAACATTTAAATTATTATTAACAGAGTGGAGTTATACAGAGAAAATTAGACATGTCCATTTTTTTGTGTCGCACATGGCTGTAGGCCGAGAAGGAATGGTGGTAGTGAGTTTTTTGTTGAAATGAGTATATATATATATATATATATATATATATATATATATATAAGCAATTGAATTACAAACATATTGATTCCATACATAAAATATTTGTCTGGAAAATATTATTTTCTAATGAGGCTTTTTATTTCCAAGTTATATTTATGCAAATATAATATAATATAATATAATATAATATAATATAATAGAATAGAATAGAATTTGAAAATAGAAAGTTTCGTTAGAACATACGAGAAAATACAAAAGAAAATCTGCAAGACTAAGTTGTCTATCGTTTAATACAGCGTGTTTGAAATATATATATGTTGGGGGGGGGGGGGTGAGATAGATGAATTGTTGTCTAAAATACGTAAAAATGAAAATTATACTGACATCTCATTTTAACAGATATGTTCACCAAAATTATGCAAAAATATCTTGAAATACTGAAGAGTAAATTTGTTTAATAGAATTATCATTAGCTTCCACCACGACATCGAGAAGACTTTCGAATCTCCGACCACTCTTCTGGACAGTTTCCTTGTTTAAGTAGGTAATCGTTGCCTTCAGTTGATCTTTGGTGTTGCAAGGTGTTTCGTTGGTCTCTTGCTTAACAGCTCCCCACGTATAATAATCAAAGGGATTGAAGTCTGAAGAGTTAGGTGGCCAGATTTAAAGGCTAATGTGGTCACAGAAATTGTCTGAAAGTCATGACTCGGTTCTCTTGCTTGTGTGGCATGGTGCAGAGTCCTGTTTTCTTCCAGCGGCCATTCTCTTTGCCTAAAGCAGCACTATCACCACAGGCACTTGATGCAGACCTTCGTGTTGAGTCTGAGGCCCTCGACAACAAATTCGGAAGTTCTTTTCTAATCAAAACAATCAGAGTGAGTTTTTTTTTTACCTGCTGTACCTTCGTAATTACCAATTCTTTCCGAATCTTCTTCACTGTCATCAGATTGACAGCCAAACAATACGGCATGCACTTTCCAAATTTCTAGAGTAGTGAATTGCGCCATAGTGCTCTTTTTCTCGTAGACGGTGCCCAACTGACTCTACTATACTGTACTGTCATCAAAATCAAAGACAAACAATGCTCATGCGCAAAATTAAAAATATAATATGGCAACAATTTACCCATCATATTCTGTGTGTGTGTAGGTGTGTGTGGGGGGGGGGGGGGGGTCTGTGTGTGTGTGTGTGTGGGTGTGTGTGTGTGTGTCTGTGTGTGGATAGATAGTTAGAGAGGGAGAAAGAGAGAAATCGAAAGAGAATGGTTTAGAGAAAAGGTAATTTCGACAGCTAAATAATGTCACTTACTTTTTCTTGTCCGATTTAACGATAACTAACAACGAAACCTTCATGTAAATCCAGTCAGTAAGCTGCTAAGCTCTTTGCAGTAAATCTTATGTTCAATCCTCTAATTACTACGCGCGTTCGCTTGCTTAATTTGCAATAAAAATACTGAGACGTAAAATAAGTGCGATGTTTCGGGAACATGCCGTGAATGTTAATGATGTCAAATTTTTCATTTAGTTTTATTCTTTCGCTTATTTTTTATTAATTGGAAACTGCTTCAGTAACAGAAAGTGAAACGATGAGTAAAATAGAATCTTAAATATCGTCGTCTCTTAAATGGAGGCCGCACAGGAAAACCAAAAAAAAAACTTATAATGAAAAAAGTGAGAACGTTATCAATCTCAGTTGTATCGACGCCTAAAAACGGCACAACTACAGACATTCGTTCACCTAACAATACTTCCTTGGATTGTTTTTTAATTTAGTTTATTTACTTTTTTTTTTTTTTACATTTTTCCGGAACGAGAATAAAAAGATTTTCTTTTTGCTCTACTCCTATTATTTTTTGTTTATTTGTTCCAAATTCATCACGGTGAAAGAAATTTCGACTGATGAGTCTTAGTTTCAAAATAAAATTCTATGATAAGCATTATTTTTGACTAGCAGTATAGCCCGGCGTTGCTCGGGTGTAATGAAAGCTTTAAAACTAATCCATGGTCCTGGAGCTCAGACTCTTTTGACGTTGGCACGAAAGACTAAAAAGCAATAGTTGTTTCCAGTTAAAGCGAAACCGTAGACTGAAAGAAAAATGGGTCCTTACGTATTATCGGGAGGACCTTTGTGGCCCGCTTATAACACTAAGGAACTGGAAAAATCAGGCTTTCATCACCTCAACGTCAACCACAAGTACAACTTTGTGGATTCGAACACCGGGGCTCATACGCAGACAGTGGAACGCCTATGGGGATCGACAAAGTGGCGAAACAAGAAGCACTGTGGCACTGCACGTCACCATTTGGAGTCGTATTTGGCCGAATTCATGTGGCGGAAGCATGTTGCCTGTACTGATGTCTTTGAGTCACTTTTGGAAGCAATTGCGACGTTCTGGCCTCCGGAATTACAAATGTAATGTTATTTTATTGTTTTAACCGTTTCAATAAATAATTTACTTTAATTTTTGAGTCGTTTTTTTAAAGGTCCTCCCGATAATACGTAAGTACCGAAAAATGAATGGATGTAAGTCAAATTTTGATTTCCTCGTATCGATATCAAATAAGTTTTTTTCGTCGTAAACTGAATTTTGAAGGTTAAATAACTCCTCTGAGTAAATGGTATCGTGGCTGAGACTAAGAACTACAATTATACCTACTTAGAGCAAAACCCGAAGCAAAAACTAAAATAAAAGGGCTGAAAAAATTACAGACAGGCAGATAAACAGACACACACAAAAACATCTTGCCTTTAATATATATATATATATATATATATATATATTATCGATTTTCGGCACTATTGTAAGAACTGCAACCTTGAAACTTCTGAATATCGTTTCTTATGTCTTTCTCTATGAATGTATCAAATTTCATTAAAATCGGACCACTCCTTCTATAATCCAATTTTTTCGATTATCGATTTTCGATATTTATCGGGGGTACCTCGACACAAAACCTAGCTAAGAACACTCGCAGACGCTTATAGTAAAACTGTGTAAATTTTCAAGAAAATCGGTTCAGCCGTTTCGGAGTCTATATGTAACGGATGCACAGACACACACACAGAGACAAAGTTCCATTTATAAATAAGTTTAGATTTTGAAAAGTTTAAAAAATGAAGAACAAAGAGATAAATCGAAAAATTGACAATCAATGTGAATGTAAGAAGTAAATCAAAAAATGAATTTTCTTTCATTGGTTAGTTTAACCTGCAGATAAAAGGACTCAATTTGCAAACATTTTCCATAGTAATATAATTGTTTTCAACAACATTGTTGACTATATGTCTCTGACCCTTTCTCTAGTTTCTAATCTCTTTCCTAGTGCTCCAATAACGATTGGCAACACAGTCACCTTTATGTTTAGACATTTATCCACGTGCCCAACAATACCTTTAGAAATATGGTATTCAATTTCTTTCAGTAATGTCTACTATCTGTCAAATTATTTTCATCTTGACTTCAATCCGGCCTTCTTGCTTCAATTGCAGGGGTCTGTTCGAATCTCAAAGCCCTGATTATGTTATACTTCATTCTTAAGGACAGTTTCTGTTCTGTGCATACCGTAAATGCTCGAATTAGTACCCCCTCTCTAAAAGGCGCAACATTTTCCCAAGAGATTTTTAAAAAAACGACCCCCTTGTATAAGTATAACAAAGCAATTAAACGAGTATTGTTACGTGTCAAGTGTAATAAAAGAAAAACGAATGATTAACCAAAACTCAGGGTAAAATCATATACAAATTGGAATATACTTTTTGGAAATCCTCAAATCTGTATATAAAGAATAATTAATAGTTTGGTCAATAAAAAAGTCAAAAATATCTAATTACCCTTTTACCTCCATGAGGTTCTCTTTTAGGTTTTAGTTGGTCGGCAACTTTCTTAGAGATTCTCTCGACTGGATGCACAGATGCACGAATTGGAACGGAGTTGATAATGTCAGCAAATCCTGTTAACAACTGACTACTCTTTTCCCAAAACCTATTTTTATAGGAGCTAACACTTAATTTGCATATTTCTAGAACATTTCAAATTCTCTCGAATCTACTATAATTTTCTCGGACATTCTAGCATCTTCCAAACATTCTATTTCTAATTTCCTTATTTTTACGACTATTTCATAAATTAAAACTTTTTTGTAATAACGAGTAGGACTCAATAGAATCCCTTACTACAACTTTTTAGACATCATTATTATTATTTTATATACAAATGCATTCTCGTAACAGTATGTTTTAGAAATGGAAGTTGAGCACGTTTTTTAATCTAGTAATTTCAAAAAACGAAATTAATTTCATTCAAATATGTTTTCTTTAGAATTTTGAAATGATCGCACCAGACGATAGACACGCCGTTAGAGTTTAATATATTTCTGTAGGATCAACATTCAGTCGTTTGCCAACTTCCAAGAGGGATCACCATCTCTACCCAATTTTGCCAATTCTATTCATTCAGGATTAAATAGCTACATTCGTATACGTAGTGAATTTGAATTTATTTACTCTATCGACATTTGTCATTGTTTTAAGTTTTGTATACCCAGAGATTATTCAATTTGGTTCTGACAGATGTCGGCTTTTGTTAAGAGAATCCCAAGGGATTTTTCAAGCTCTTCTGCCATAGACATTCGTCCTTCATTTACGTTCAACATATCCTGATATTTAATCAGTTAGGATTTGACAGATGTCGGCCGTGGTTAAGATAATGTCAAGGGATTTTACAAGCTCTTCTACCGTAGACATTCGTCCTTCATTTACGTTCAGCATACCCTGATAGTTAATCAGTTAGGATTTGACAGATGTCGGCCGTGGTTAAGATAATGTCAACGGACTTTTCAAGCTCTTCTACCGTAGACATTCGTCCTTCATTTACGTTCAACATACCCTGATATTTAATCAGTTGGGTTTTACAGATGTCGGCCGTTGTTAAGAGAATGTCAAGGGATTTTTCAAGCTCTTCTACCGTAGACATTCGTCTTCCATTTACGTTCAGCAGACCCTGATATTTAATTAGTTGGGTTTTGACAGATGTCGGCCCTTGTTAAGAATTCCCAGGGATTTCATAAGCTTTTCTACCGTTAGACATTCGTCCTTCATTTACGTTAAATATACCCTGATATTTAATCAATTGGGTTTTGACAGATGTCGGCCGTTGTTAAGAGTATTTCTAGGGATTTTTCAAACTCTTCTACCGTAGATATTCGTCCTTTATTTACATTCAGCATACCCTGATATTTAATCAGTTGGGGCTTGACAGATGTCGGCCCTTGTTAAGAGGATTTCAAGGGCTTTGTCAAGCTATTCTGCCGTAGATATTCGTCCATTATTTACGTTCAGCCTATAATGATATTTATTCGGTTGGGTTTTGACAGATGTCGAACCTTGTTAAGAGAACTGCAAGGGATTTTTCAAGCGCTTCTACCGTAGACATTCGTCCTTCATTGACGTTCAGCATAACCTGAAATTTAATCAGTTGTACTTTGACAGATGTCGGCACTTGTTAAGAGAATTTCAACGGATTTTTCAAGCTTTTCTACCCTAGACATTCGTCCTTCATTTACGTTCCGCATACCCTCATATTTAATCAGTTGTTTTTTGACAGATGTCGGCAATTATTAAGAGGATTTCAAGGGATTTTTCTAGCTCTTCTACCGTTGACATTCGTCCTTCATTTACGTTCAGCCTATCCTAATATTTAATCAGTTGTGTTTTGACAGATGTTGGACCTTGTTAAGAGAACTGCAAGGGTTTCTTCAAGCGCTTCTACCGTAGACATTCGTCCTTCATTTACGTTCAGCATACCCTGATATTTAATCTGTTGGGTTTTGACAGATGTCGGCACTTTTTAAGAAAATTTCAAAGGATTTTTCAAGCTCTTCTACCGTAGACATTCGTCCTTTATTTACGTTCAGTGTACCCTGATATTAAATAAATTGGTTTTTAGCGGATATCGGCCCTTGTTAAGAGAATTCCAAGGGATTTTTCAAGGCCTTCTAACGTGGACATTCGTCTTTCATTTATGTTCAGCAGACCCTGATATTTAATCAGTTGGGTTTTGACAGATGTCGGCCCTTGTTAAGAGAAATCCAAAGAATTTTTCAAGCTCTTCTACCGTAGACATTCGTCCTTCATTTACGTTCAGCATTGCCTAATATGTAATCAGTTGGGTTTTGACAGATGTCGACCCTTGTTAAAAGAATTTCAAGGGATTTTTCAAGCTCTTCTACCTTTGACATTCGTCCTTCATTTACGTTCAGCCTATTCTGATATTTAATCAGTAGGGTTTTGACAGATGCCGGACCTTGTTAAGAGAACTGCAAGTGATTTTTCAAACGCTTCTACCGTAGACATTCGTCTTTCATTTAAGTTCAGCAGACCCTGATATTTAATCAGTTGGACTTTGACAGATGTCGGCCCTTCTTAAGAGGATTTCAACGGATTTTTCAAGCTTTTCTACCGTAGACGTTCGTCCTTCATTTACATTCAGCATACCCTGATGTTTAATCGGTTGGGTTTTGACAGCTGTCGACCTTGTTAAGAGAATTTCAAGGGATTTTAAAAGGTCTTCTACCGTGGACATTCGTCCTTCATTTACGTTCAGCATACCCTGATATTTAATCAGTTGGACTTTGACAGATGTCGGCCCTTGTTAAGAGGATTTCAACGGATTTTTCAAGCTTTTCTACCGTAGACATTCGTCCTTTATTTTTTTCAGCATACACAGATATTTAATCAGTTGGGTCTTGACAGATGTCGGCCATAACCTGATGTTTAATCAGTTGTTTTGACAGATGTCGGCCCTTGTTAAGAGACTTCCAAGGGATTTTCCAAGCTCTTCTGCCGTAGACATTCATCCTACATTTACGTTCAGCATACCCTGATACTTAATCAGTTGTGTTATGACAGATATCGGCCTTTGTTAAGTAACATTTAGAGTTTCTTTTCAAAGTTTTATGCCGTTGACATTTTTTATATATTTATCTCTCATTTCTTTGATTTTGTATCGCAAGTTTCCAATTCAGTCCTCTCCTTTTCTTGTTTTTGTGTATTCACTCTTTTTTGTTTCCTGGTTTTGTTTTGTTTTTTGTTTCTGTTTTTTTTTTTATTCCTTATCTGGTTAATCTTTTCGCACATTTCGGCTGCCATTTTTATTTCCTTCCACTCTTTCGTCTTTTCTTCTTTCCTTTTGTCTACGAAGTCAACGGACTGCATAATGTTGACTGTTTTGTAATATCTTATCCGTTTTTTATTGTTTGTTTTTTGTTTTTTTTGTTTTTTTTTTTTTAGGTTTTCATCTAACAAGTGCAACTGCGATTTTTACTACAGGTATCCGAACTCTGCAGGTTAAATTATTCCCAGCATCTTACTTATCGTAATTCACCAATGGTCTACTAATATGTTATCTATTTACGTATTTTTCTCTTGAGAATTCGTGATATACACGAGGTTTTTACATGAGTTAAAGTGTGCTCAGTTATTAGGTATAAATGAGATGTCCTTCCTTATTTCATTTTCGTTTTAGTCCTTTAATGTATTCTTCGCCCTTCACGTTCTTCAAAATGTTGGTTTGGTATAGTAGACTTGCTCCTTTAAAAAAAAAAATATATATATATATAATGAATTATTTTGAACATTATTTTTACCGATACCCGTATTTAAGTAGATATTCTGTTTTTAATTAAACAGTATTTTATGAATATCCTCTTGATTCATAGTCAAGTGGTTAAGACATTACCAGATCAAATGGTAGCTTCCCCTATGTAAATAGGGGTCGCAGTTTCGAATCCTGCTGGATAGCACACATTTTCGCAATAAAAATTTATCGTGAAATATCCAGGCCGGTAGATATAAATATAAAATACTGTTTAATTAAAAACAGAATATCTACTTAAATACGGGTATCGGTAAAAATAATGTTCAAAATAATTCATTACAAATTGTCGGTTGCTTATAACCAAGTTTCGTTAAAATTCGTTAATTTCCGTAACATATATATATATATATATATATATATATATATATATATATATATATATAACTTTAATCCAAAAGGAAAATCAGGTAGGTAAATCCCCAAAACCCGATCCTAATTAATGTTAATTACATTAATTACATATTAAAACTGATCAAGGTGGAGGGCTCACTGCAATTTGTATTCAAATTACAGAGCCAATTATAAAATAAAACACATTCCGATGTTCAAATTCTCTGAATGGCCATTTCTACGAGAAATTTCTACGAGAAATACCTTGCGTCATCAGCAACGAATTTATTATAAAAAGTCAAATAACAAAAAAAAGAGATTTATCGTAGAAATGGCTATTCAGCGAATTTGAACGTCGGAATTTGTTTTATTATATATATATATTCATCCACAGACAGATCTGTTTCGCTGTATCACAGCTCATCAGTAAGGTTAGACATCCGATTGCTTTTACCCAGAATTGAAACCCGACCAAATTGGCGTAAGTCGGTATTTCTACTATTCTGAACTATGGGCTCTCGAGAGGAGGCGTATGATGTATCAGTGCTCTCATTCATTACTGAATGAGCGATGCATATATATATATATATATATATATATATGTGTGTGTGTGTGTGTGTGTGTGTGTGTGTGTGTGTGTGTGTGTGTGTGTGTGTGTTACTCTTTAAGTATACATTGAGTTCTTCCGGTGACTGGCGTGTGTATACACTGCTTATATACAACGTGTTAAAATTTCCCTTCTCGGATTCTATGCGCCTATGACAGACACCAAATCGGTAGAGTTTCGATCCTGGCCAGAAGCAAGCGGATGTGTCTACCCACACTGATGAGCTATGATGCAGCGAAACAAGCTTATATGAGGTTGCGTAATATGTATGTATGAGGATGACTAATATATACATATAAATTCCGAATTCTACAATCGTTGAATAGCTATTTCAGCGAGAAAATTCTCACTTCATCAGCAACGATCAAAAATAGAAATTTATTAATTCAAATATAGTATAAAAATACATACAGCGAAAGGAGCCTAAAAACGTACCCTCACACACATTTTTAAGGGGGGATGAAGAAATAAAAAAAAATTAATTTGTCGTCTCGACAAAAAAAACAGATGGGCTATGACAGAAATTCATGACTCGATATTAGAAGAAGTCTTTTAGATGACATCTGCATTAAAGAACCAAAAATCAAAACTTAACCGTGACACAGGAATAGAAGTGGTAGGGGAAAAGAAAAGAAAGGACAAATGAGGTAGACAGGGGCGAAAACTAACGAAGAAATATTAAAAAATATTTTCAGTAGCCGGCTTTAGATGGTGAAAGGAAGGGTAAATTATATATAAAAGAAACTGGGAAAGTTATATATAAAAAGTCGGATGTGCGTTGTGGTGCAGTGGATATTGGCTCGGAACATGAAATCGGGGAGCCGAGTTCGAATTCCAGTTGAATTCATTGCGTTCACTTACTCGCAAATACCCTTGGGAAAGGTATTAATCCGTCTATTCCTTCCAGTTATGAGTTAAATAATAGGACAGATTGGGTTCTATAGCCTTGGCTGGCAACCAGTCTATCGCAGAAAGCAATGGCAACCTACTGCGGTATAATCTTCTGCCCAGACAGTCATGTCTCTTTCGAGACATAATCGCCCAAGCGTGTATCACGTATGGCACTTAACTGACTGACTGAATATAATAGTTGAAAATATGATTAAGGTTTCTATTGGGTATAAATGAGGGGAGTCAGTTTTATATTGTTATGAAGTATTAAAATGATCCCCCACTTATTATTACTTAATAATATAATACATCTCTTCCCCCTCTAGATAGGAGTCAAACAATAGGACAGAATGGGTTTTATAGCCTTGGCTGGCAACAAGTCTATCGCAGAAAGCAATGGCAACCTACTGCGGGATAATCTTCTGCCCAGTCACTCATGTCAATTTCGAGACATGATCGCCCTAAGCGTGTATCACGTATGGCACTTAACTGACTGATATATAAAAAAAGAAACATGAGGAAGATACGATCATAGATACGATCATACTGATATCAATATAAACGGAAGTAGACATAATCTAAACTTATATATAAATGGAACTTTGTCTCTGTGTGTGTGTGTGTGTGTCCATTACCTATAGACTCCGAAATGGCTGAACCAATTTTCTTGAAAATTTACACAGTTGTACTATAAGCGTCTGCGAGTGTTCTTAGCTAGGTTTTGTGTCGAGGTACACCCGATAAATATCGAAAATCGATAATCGAAAAAATCGTCGTTATAAAAGGAGCGGTCCGATTTTAATCAAATTTAATACACTCATAGTCAAAGACATAAGAAACGATATTCAGAAGTTTCAAGGTTGCAGTTCTTACAATAGTGCAGAAAATCGATAATATATACATAAATGTTTTCATTACACCCGAGCAACGCCGGGCTATACTGCTAGTTATCTATAATCACAAAGTCGTTTTTACATATTACCAAACGAATTATTACAGATTTTACTATGGATCTAAATCTTGTTGAAATCACCCAAACACACACGCAGCCTTGACCAAACATATTTTACCATCTTTATTGAGATCTTCCTTTCAGATTTTTATTATTTTCCGATCCTTCGTTTTTCTTTTCGAATCTGAAATACGTGAAGAGAGGAACCAACGCAGACTCGTTGTGACAATGTTGACGTTAGAAAAGTTTTAATTAATCCCATTTGTCATCATTTTAGAATGTTCAGAATAACCTAAACAGGCAATAGAAAATAAAACTCTCTATCAATAAAACGGTTTTATTTTAAAATAAGAAAAACCTTTTCTATTTTGTTTTTTACATCTATACCTTTTGTTCTCGAATTATTTAATGTCGCTTTCCTTACTTTCAATCCCAAAATATTTTCGAAGATTTGGGTTTTTTTAGCGTCTCATTCACTCGTTTGAGTGGAATGCGTGTTGTGCTTGAATTGAAATGATCAGACAAAACAAATCTTTTTTTTTAACTCTGAATTACGAAGATTTCCAATTAAATTCCCAGCCTTTTATAAATACATTTCATACAATTTTATAGATTCAAATATTCAACCAGGCTGCAATCACGAACGAAAAGAAAATCTGAAATCAATCACACGGAAGAAAATATTCATTGAATCCTTAATCCATTCAGCCTATTTTATTAAATCTTTACCTTGAAGTCGAAGAGAAGGGCAATGACTAGTATCTTATGCTAGTATACAAGGTAACCAAAAAAGTTCTGTCCTTTTTTTGTTTAGTCATTGAATGAAGTTGAAATATATACGAAATGCGTGTAGTAATTGTTTTTAAATTCGGACAGCCGGAAATAGGAACATCAGACGTTATGAAAAACACGCGCACCGAGCCCGGCCATCAGTTATAAGCCGGACAGCTGTGAGAAGGATGGAAGTGTCTAGAAATCTCATTCGGGGCTGTTTGCTTTAAGACTTCAAAGTGGGCTTATCAGCAGCTGCATCAAGCCGCCGCATATGTCAAGCGTTTGGGAATAGTACTGTGGATGAACGTATTGCAAGGCGTTGGTTTCGAAAATTCAAGTCGGGAGATTTGTCTCTCCATGATGAGCCTAGCAGTGGACGACCACAGGTCTTGAATGACGGAGTCCTGAAGGCGGCCATTGAAGAGGGCGGTAGTCTAACGTGTGGCGAACTTGCAAGACAGTTCAACATTTCCGATGAAACAGTTAGACTTCACCTGCACCGCCGAGATAAGACCTACAAACTGAGCAAGTGGGTTCCGCAAATGCTGTTGCAGGTCCACAAGAGACAACAAGTAGCAGCCTGCGTATTACTGCTTTCCAGCCACCGTACCGCATCCTTATTCAATTGAGTGCTTACCAGTGATGAAAAGTGGGTTTTTTACGAAACTCCCAAGTGTTCCAGACATTGGTTGTCTCCTCAGGATGCTGTCCCTCACACCGAAAGACCGCCTATGCAAACACGCAAGATTAGGCTTTGTGTCTGTCTGGTGGAAAGGTCGTCAGTTGGTTCATTATGAACTGCTACCAATGGGCCAAACGGTCACTGAAGACCTATACTCGCAGCAATTGAAACGTGTGCAACAGGCATTGCGTCAGAAGGAGTCAGCACTGGTGAATCGCAAAGGTGTGCTTCTCCTTCATGATAACGCCAGGCCGCATGTCACGTGAGTGGTAAGGATACCATACAGCAATTTGGATGGGAGACTTTGTGCCATCCACCTTATTCACCTGACCTTGCACCATCCGATTACCACCTCTTCTACTCCCTGGATAATCATCTTCATGGGAAATCCTTCACCAATAAAGCAGACTTGCGCAAAGCCCTCACGGACTTCTTTGCTTCAAAACCCCCCGAGTTCTACCGCAAGGGCATTGAACAGCTGGAGACACGTTGACAGTAGGTGCTGGATGCCGATGGCGTTTACTTCAAAGACTAAATATAAGTTACACATACTGTGAAGCATTTTCTTTTTCCTTTCAAAACGGACAGAACTTTTTTGATTACCTTATAGAATAATTTATTTGCTCTTTCATATATATATATATATATATATATTACTTTAAAAACAAGGAATTTATTATAAGCCTCTAGAGCTATTTCATCGAAAATCTCATTAATACAAATAAAGAGACTTAACAAAATTCTTCTGCCGGCAAAGAAAAGGCTTTATTTGCTGGGGGATATTTAATCTTAACTATCCCTCAATAATAATTTACACACGATTTCTCCTCCCCTCGTAATAAATACATATTTATATGTATATTTATTTTATCATTCCCCCTTTCTTTTTTTTTTCTTTTTTTTTTTTTTACTCTTCATTTTCGTTGCTGTTTTTTTTGTTTAATTTGTGATTCCAACCATTTTCTCCTGATGAGATGTTGGACGAAAGAGCTCTAGAGACTATTAATAAATTTCTTGTTTTTAAATTAGTGTACAAATTTTGTACCTCCAAATATATATATATATACCCAGATAAAATGGGAACTCACGGGCAAGGCTAGGACCCCTAATAGCTTAAGAGATAGGTGTAATCTATGTTTGACAGAAAAAATTAAAATTTGAAATTTCAAGACCGAAATATACTCCTAAACAAACGAAGGGAGATCATAAGTATGTCGCCATAGAAATAAATATAATTTACAATAATTATCCTATTTCCCCAACTAGTCCCGATAAATTTTTTTTTTTAACTTGACCTAGCAGTTACCTCCACACCAACTACCACTGCTAACCCTAGGGTCAAGTCACATACCTCCCACAACCGAAGAAAAATTACTACTAACCCCTTCTCCCAGCCCAGCCCAACCCAATGAAAACCAATACATCCCTAGCCCTTCTTTTACCTAAGCTAACATCTGGACTTAGAACTTTCCCTCATTATCTGTTTATAAGGGTTCGAAAAATGCATACCGTAAAATGACATGTTGAAAATGGTTATTTCCCCACTAAGTTTTATCTGAATTTACAGATATATATATATATATATATATATATATATATATATATATATATATATTATTCAGATACATTAATCCAAGCGAAAAAAGCAGGAAGGCAAGTTCCAAAAACCCGATCCTAATTAATATTAAAATTTTATTTTAATATTAAAAAATGATACAGGAAGAGAGCTCCATGTAATGAAATATTACAGAGCAAATATAAATTAAAATAGGATTAATTCAAGGATGTTGAATGACCATTTCGATATGAAATCCCCACAGGGGATATCACATCACCTCAGCAACAAAAACATCCTTATATATATATATATATATATATATATATTGGGGAAGTGTTTTAGCCCTGCGCCCAACTACCAAACCTGGAGGAAGGTGATTTTCTAAGCGTAGCTTAGACGTGACACACTGCCGAAAGTAGGAAGCACCCAATGAGGATCGAATTCACTACTCAGCTATAATGATTCTAGCGAGACGAGCTTACTAACCATTACACCACGCCGAGGTGCCTAAGTTTTTCAGTGGTTACTCATATTTCACTATACGGTCTCTATTTTTTAATAGCGTTTCTCTTATCAGCAGGTTTGTGCATTTGAGGAAACTTAAAGAGTGTGCTCTCCTAACGGATTCGAACCCGTATCAACAAACCGTATAATCTAACGTGTTTTGACCTTTTGGCTACTGAGAATTTCACTTACGCAAGGTCCTATTTGCCTTAAAATTCTTTCAGTCCTTCATATTTCCCGGAACTTATTTCTACTCAGTTTTGTATCAGAAAGGTAAACAAAGCAATTTCTAAAGAACTGATGGATTCTATTTTATTTTCAAGTCCGATATCTTTTTATTACTTCAAACCTTTTTTAATGGCTACGCGTGTTTGAATAGACGACCAATTTTTTAAGGGGTGCATATTTTTTCTAACGGTCAGCGCATTCGAGAAAATTTAATTGAATAAATTATGCTCCCCGACAGAATTCGAAACCGTGTGCCCCCTTTTCAGAATTCAATGTCTGGTCTAAAAAGGGAGCAAAGGTCAGTTTTTATTATGAGAAATGGCATCAGAAAAAATTCGCTGTCTTCAATCAAGATTTCATTCTTCGTTTTAGCAGTAAACACTTTTTTTTATAATCGTGTCGCCCCAAGCAAGGTATTTTACTGCCACTGTTGAGCAGGGGGTTACATAGGAAGAACGTTATGAGAAAGAGTGACAGGTTACAGGGGGTGTCAGGAAGTAGGATGAGAATACTGATGAGAATGGAGTGGACGAAAAAAGAAGCATGGGAGAGGAAGAGGAAGCAAGTTAGTGAGATAGTAGATGACTATTGACTTTACATTTGAATTCTTGAAGATTGTAGCTGTCGGGAAAGCAAGTAAACGGGAGGGAATTCCACATGTGTGAAGTGCGAGAGAAGAAGCTGATGGAGTAGAATTTGCGTTTACAATCTTTTGGTTTCACAGTAAAAGGGTAGGACGTAGTTGCTAATCTGTGGCTCAAGCAAATTTATGTATAGGGGAACCAGTGAGCAAAGTTCATCTGAGCAGAAGCCATGAAAGTATTTGTAGAAGAAACACAGGGAAGCCACGTTGCGCCGGTGAGAAAGTGACTGTATCTTAGCTGCAAAGTAGGGATCGATGATATTACAGATTCTCCGTTGGATTTTGTCAAGGACCCCTAGGTTGATGGCAGGGGCACCCGACCGTATATGGCAGTAGTATTCAATGCATAGGTGGAGAATAATATTATAAGATTGAAAGACACTTTTCAAAAATGGAAGGGTCAAATATTATTCAGGTTTTCCTAATATGTTTTTGTCAGTCTTTTCTTGAATGCAGTCTCTAACCTTTGGGCTGTGTATCGAATATTTGGTCTAGTGCTTTATATCTCGAGATTCCTGGAAAAAATCCAAAAGTTTTGTAATGTCATCGGCCCTAAACTGGCATCTCAACTTCAGTCACTTCCCCACCGCTGTGACATGGCTTTCTTATGTCTTTTCTGTAAATACTTTCATGGAAGTTGTCTTAATGGGTTTTTCTTCTTTGTTCATTTACTGCATGAATTTATTTGTCTATATTTCTGAAAGGAGGTATTGTAATTATTTACATTGTTCGGACTGTTGTCCTCATCTTTGTTGCCATATTCACAACTTTTAGGCCATCGTAAGAATATGTATA
The DNA here is from genome assembly GCA_037127315.1 of Ascarosepion bandense. Lineage (NCBI taxonomy): Eukaryota > Metazoa > Mollusca > Cephalopoda > Sepiida > Sepiidae > Ascarosepion > Ascarosepion bandense. Next base: position 572,291 of record JBBBDQ010001003.1, on the reverse strand, counting down.
TATTTATGAGTGACGTATTGTAATTATTTCCACGATCCGCACGACTTTTTTCCTCATCTTTGTTGCCATATTCAGGACGATTAGGTGACCCAATGGATAAAAGCGTTGTTTGACTTGACCCAGAGAATTGTGAGTTCAATACCTGGCCACAGAAAAAGTGAACAAAAAGCTTAAATTTGAGCTAGATGGAGAATAACTGAGACATCGGCATGACTCAGGAAACGAGAACAACATAACTCAGTGAACGAAATTAAGGGTTAAGTTTAAAATTACAATCCCCTGCCGAAGGTAGCAGCGTACAACAGCCGAAACGTTATGAATATGACAACAAAGGTGAGAACAACTCCAAACAATGTAAATAGTAGATGAATTTATGTTTACTACTCGATTGGCAAGTAGGTATTATCGTTTTACTGTTGAATTTGATAGATGCAACTGTAAGTTCTATTCTAATTCTACTTCTCTATGGAACCCTTTCCCGATTTATAGCTTCTCTGCCCCCTACGATCTCCAAATATCCCAATGCTACACTAATCTCAAACTTCTGTCTTCCTGAGACTTATTCTTTTATTTCTCTTTCTACTCACTAAATTCTCTTTATTATTTTTTTATTAATTTGGTTCGAAGCTTTCGGCTCACATGAGCCATCTTCAGAGAGGTTACAGGGACGTTAACACAAAAATATCCACCATCAGCGACATTCATTGACTGTTATATTAAACAGTATATGTTTAGAAAATTATCTGCTGCATCGATACACTAAATATATATTTTTTTCTTCTGACATGTTTTTAATAGGCTTCTGAAATATTTATACGCTAGCTACATACTTATGAGTGCACGTGTATGTGTACACGTGAATGAGAAAAATCAAGTGCCTATGTGAATTAGTAAATTCAATTGACGTAAAATATTCGAAGGCTACATTAAGTTTCGACGTGAAATAATTAGCGGAAATCTGATATAATTTATGGTCCCATAAGTTCCAACATATGTATTTGACGTGGTGAAAATTATCTGGCCGAAATTAACCCTCTAGGGCCATTCGTATCATATTTGATACAGTATTTCCCTATAAGGAAACATTTGGTATTTCCCTATAAGGAAACATTTGTTATTCATCGACTGAGCAGTCAGTACTGCTTTCATTTGAAATTTATAAAATATTTCTCTTAAAAAATTTTTCAGGAAAATATTTCTTTCAAGGCTTGTTTTCATACTGTATCAAATATGATACGAATGGCCCTAGAGGGTTAATAATATAATATGATTAAGGCTTCTACTTGTCATAAAGTGGGAGATCAGTTCTATATTGTTATGAAGTAATAAACAGATCCCCCACTAATTACTACTTAACCCTCTAGGGCCATTCGTATCATATTTGAGACAGTATTTCCCTATAAGGAAACATTTGGTATTTCCCTATAAGGAAACATTTGGTATTCATTGACTGAGCAGTCAGTACTGCTTTCATTTGAAATTTATAAAATATTTCTCTTAAAAAATTTTTCAGGAAAATATTTCTTTCAAGGCTTGTTTTCATACTGTATCAAATATGATACGAATGGCCCTAGAGGGTTAATGAAATCCTGGCGTGCGTATTTGTGAAATACGACAGTGAATATAAATGATCATTATTTTTGTAAATTTGGCTCTAATTTTTCCGTCTCGTTTATTTTTTTTTTTTTCGTTTTCCGATTACCAATTATCTTCGAATATTCACGAAGTTAAGAAGTGTTGCAGTTCACTACGCAATTGTAATGCGATATTCGCAAAGTCTAAACTCGTCAATCGTGGATCGAATCGTGACTCGCTTCTTTTTAAAGAATAATTAGCAATTGCTTAAAATTTACGCACTTTGAGAAGAAAATAAAAATGATTTTTAGACAAAAGAAGAGTTTATTAAAATGAATTTTATATTCTAATGATACGAATAATTAATAGTTAGAAATAAAATAATTCCAATGCTGATTCAAACAAAACAAATTGAGCTTTCATTTTGTTTTGTTTTTTAGATGGTTGGTTATCTTATTTCTTTAGTCTCTCAATTTGTGAGTAATTTTGTTGGGAACAATATAAACACATTACAAATCCGAACAATCAACATTTTAATCCCATTACAAATCCGATTCCCTCTAAAATACTATAAAGATGTCCAACATTTCATAACATTTCACCCACTAAAAATACCAACGCAATTCCCACCCCTAAATTAATATTTCCGACATTGCATACCCTAAAAAATACCAACTACAACAGTTAAAATGCACGAAAATATAAATTTATAAAGAATGTATCTCAAAAGAACAGCCTTGTTCCCTGACATTGTGGCGTATTTCCTTCCAGATGCGAAAGATTGGTTAACAAATGACTAAATTTCTAGAGCTACCACAATTTCCCTGTTTCAAAATTCCACTTGGCCATCTAATCACTGCACCTATAGTTGGTAAGTGAATATTTACGTAGACGGAACTATTTAACAACCGGCGATGACGGCTGCCAAATGGTTCCGTCTACCAGTTTCATTCACAAGGATTGGGTCAACCCATCGTATAGTTTTCAGGCAGTTTCAAAGGTACTGTACGTTTGGATAGAGAAGACATTTTCCTGACAATTACAACATGGTGAGATTCGAACCTGGGTCTGAAGATCAGAAAATGAACATTCCAACCAAAGCTATGCTATATATAATTTTAAGACATGCTTTATTTACATATATATTTTTAAGGCATTATATATATATATATATATATATATATATATATATATTGAAAGAAATGAAAAATAAATTCCGACAATGTGAGATAAAACATAAATAAATATTTGAGAAACAACAAAATATGGATTTATTTTAGGGTAGCCAACATTATAATGTTTCGGTTTTTATAACCATCATCAGGGCTTATATTTTTAGTAGTGTGAGGTTTCTGGTGTTACGGCCTGTGAATGAATTTAGAAATGTGATTAACTTTTTTATCACGTACTAAATTCATTCACAGGCCGTAACACCAGAAACCTCTCACTACTAAAAATATAAGCCCTGATGATGGTTATAAAAACCGAAACATTATAATGTTGGCGACCCTAAAATAAATCCATATTTTGTTGTTTCCAAATATTTATTCTATTTTTATCTCATATATATATATATATATATATATATATATATATATAGTTATGTATCAATTGTACATTGCCACACGGAAATTTCTATGTTTTGAGATAGATTCTCATCATCAGGCAATGTTGATGTTAGTCGTGCAGATGATCTACATTTAAATGACAAAAACCTTTAGTTTGCTGTGAATGTATGTGAGTGTTTCTTTTTGGCTAATCAGAATGGAGATTCATTTTGGGATTTGAACCCAAAGAATACATACTAACCAACTTTTCCCCCTCATCCTACCCTTCCTTTGTTTCTTTTCTTTCCTTAATGGTCGGGGTGTTGACCTACCTTTAACCTGATCTTATCCTTTTCCCTTCTTTCCTTTCAGTTTTATTCCTTTTGATGTGGTATTTTCATTGAGTACCAATTCTATATTTTTTTATTTCCTTATCATTTTTAGACTATTTATTTATTTGTTGTAAAGTTTATTTAAAAAGAAAAATATTTTTCCTACCTAAAATATATTTTTTGTTCTATTTATTTGTTGTAAAGTGTGTTTTATAAAAAGAAAGATTTATTTTAAAAGAGTAATTCTATGTTCCAATTTATTTTTATATAGTTCGTCAGTGATTATTTTACTTATGTACTTGTTAGTTATATGCATGTTATTTCATTTAAATTTTATCCATTTTCTAATGTGAATAATTACAATGTCTACAAATGACATTTATTTCGTTGCGTTTATTTAATAATTTTTTATTCTTAAGGGATTTAATAATAAATAGTTTTTCGTATAAACATAATGAACATGGTTCATTTAAGGACTTACATGTTTTAGCTTCTTTTAGAATTTTCCACTTTATTGTGGGTGTTTTTCTTTTTGTTGTTGTTTTTGTTTCCTTTATGTACCAGTAATATTTCGATTGGGATGTTCTATCCTTGTATTTGTTATTATTAAATGAAGAAGTGTGCTGGTAAATTCGCTGCTTTAGAGTGTTTTTAGTACTCCCTTTTTTTTTTATATTATTTGGGTTTTCCTTTGATTATATTTCGCATTGATAGATTATTGATTCTATCAAGCAGCTGTTTTCTAACGGACAGTCTATGGGGTTTTTACAATTACATTTTTTCTTGTCTAAATTGTTATTTTCTGTTGTCCGGTTGTTTGTATTGATTTTGTTGAATTTTTTAAAAATATTATCATTGTGGCTTTTTATAATTTTTTCTAGATTGTTCATACAGCTGTAACTTAATCTAATAGTGGTTTTATGAAAGATCTTACTTAGTGTATTTTTTTCCGGAAAAGTGTTTCTTAATTAACTCGAAGAATTTTTCCCCAATATACTACTAGTCATCTGGTTGAAAGGGGGTGTGTACCAGATGATTTTCCTATTTCCTGTTTATATATATATATATATATATATATATATATATATATATAAGTGTCTCTCTGTGTGTGTGTGTTTTTAAGAACCATGTGATGCGCTTGGCAATATTCCATTAGTTACAACCAAGTATTTTTTAGAAAGCTGAAAATTTAAAACCGTCTACGCTGATGTCACGTATAACGATGAAATGAAGTGAAACCCCATTATTTTTTTTAATATTTTGATACTTACATTAAATAATTGATACACATTTCAAGAAACCGGCTTCTGTGTTTGAATTTATTTTATTAAACGTAGGTTTTTTATTTTATATATGTTGTGGATCTTCGTCGCAAATTTGTGGTGGAGTTGTGTCGAAACTTTGCCGCAAATTTGTAGTGATTGGTTTGGTCCGGAAGTAAGACACGGAGCACAAATGGTAGGTTCAAAACAGTGTATTAGTTTAACAAGAAACAAGATTTTCAAAGGAAGTGTTAATAATAAATAATATAGAAATAAGTAGGTCCAACGGTATTATTACGCTGCTTATTGCCTGACTAGAAGCTGTAGTCAACTGCCTTACTAGCTACTTTTTAACTGCTGTTAACTGCTCTCGTTAACTGCTCTCCTGGAAGTCACGCAGGTAATTACATATATAACAATAGGAAGGGTTCATTCCTACTAGGAGGTCACCATAACAATATACTAATAGCTTCAAGGGTTTTGAGTCTTTCATTACCTTGGTGGTTGTATAGATTTCCGGATATGAGAATCTATAATACAGTTTGGTCAGTCTCCCTGAATGCCTTATTTGAAGAAAAGTCAGATTTTAATCCTTAATAAATTACTATAATTGGTTATGAAAAAATATTATTTGCTGCTGAGTTGTCTCGGTGTTGAGTTTTACCCGATGAGTTTTAAATATTCCAGGCTTTTCTTCCTCATAATGTGTCCGGGAAATTTCCCCGTTATTCCAGTATTCTACCTTTATTATTTTCAGTGTCTGTCTATAAAGAGTCTGTATAATTATCGTTCTTGCGTCGTCATTTCTACTCGCTTTTCTATGATATATTTTTTCTGTTTTCTGAGTCTGCTATAAGCACAATGTCACCTGTGTATTTTATGTTGTTATTATTATAACATAATCAACGCGGTTGGAATTACAATGAAAATGACGTGTTTTCCAAAGCTCTTGAAAATGTAACATTTTTTTTTATTTTACCTACATGAAATTTTGTTATTTTTACTACTATTTTAACGTAAACATGAATTTTTCTTCGTATGAATATTTTTTAATTTATCTGTTCCTTCTTTAAATGATCTTGATTGATTAATCAATTAATTTCCTTATGATTCATATATCCCTTAGTTGTCGATATTTCAAAAATAATTTCTTTAGATACAATATATATATATATATATATATATATATATATATATATATATATATTAATAATGATAATATTTATTAATAGATTATAACATTGATATGTTATAATCTATTAATAAATATTATCATTATTATTAGCTCTACTTTGTATTGAGCACTTTTTTAAAAATAGTGTTTCTTTGGTTGGGGAATATTATTCCACTCATACTTGGATATATATATATATATATATATATATATATATATATAATTTTATGCAATAAAATAAGTTATCAATAATACTCCGATAAGCAGTATCACTGCTTTCCTTAAATTAATCAATAAACAAAATGTTTTAGTTTATTTCTCAAAATTGTTTGTTTCACTTAATCTGAATATGTTAAAAAATTATAAAAAGATGATTATTATTATTATTATTATTATTATTATTATTATTATTATTATTATTATTATTATTATGTCATTTTTCATCATATTTCGATTTCTGCTTTGGTCTCACTACCAACCAAGTCTGCGGGGAGACCTAAGGCAGGTAGTGGCGTGTTGTTATGACTCCATTTCATGTTTTTCTATCTTCCCTATCATCCCCAGCATTACATAGATAAAGTTTTCCTTAGTGTGTGGGCTGTACTTAATAAGACAATTTTTTGTATATCTCTTAAGCTGGGGTTTCCAGGGATTCTTTCAATGTGTTGTTTTGTTCCATTTTTTATCATTCCAAGTGCACCTACTATCACTGGCACAACTCTTGTTTTCAATTTCCACATTTTTTCTATTTCAATTTCCAGGTCTTTATATTTTGACAGTTTTTCAAATTCCTTGATTGCTATGTTACAATCCGCTGGACAAGCCATATCAATTAATAGACAAGTTTTCTCCTTCTGGTTTTTAACAATAATGTCTGGCCTGTTTGCTTCAATTTTTCTGTCTGTGTAGATGGTGTAATCCCATAGAATGGTTACATCTTCTATTTCTGTAACCGGTGCTGGGTGATGTTCATACCAGTGTTTGTTTACAGCTTTTCCATAATGTTTGCACATTGCCCAATGTAAATATTGCCCAACTCTATCGTGGCGATTTTTATATTCGTTTGGAGCAAGCACAGAACAGCCTGAAATTAGGTGGTCTATTGTTTCTTGGTGTTTATCACAAAAGCTGCATTTTGGATCCATATTATTATGCATAATATTTGCCTGAAAGTTTCTCGTGAAAAGACTTTGGTCTTGTGCTGCAAGTATAAATCCTTCAGTTTCAGACTTTAATCCAGATGCACGTAACCATCGATGAGTATTAACTTTGTCAACATTGGATTTATTGGCACGTACTGGATATTGGCCATGCAGAGGTTTGTCTTGCCAGCGCTGTTTCATCTTTTCAAGAGCTTTATCTTTGGCTTTCATTTTCATATTTTTTGCCGCAATAGTTGGTTCTTGGCTTCTGTTTTGCTTTTCTACAGAATCTACTAACTGCAAATCTTGTTTGTATTTACTGCCTTCTTTTATTATTGAATATTTTTTCTTTCTTCATGTTGCCTTACTAATTGTATCATACAATCCTTTGTTGTTTCTATGTATGTTAGTAAGCCAATAGTTGTTGTCTTGTATGACAATTCCAGCTGAATAAGACCCCTTCCACCTTCTTTACGGGGTATGTATAGACGGTCTACATCAGCCTTTGGATGATGCATCTTATGCTTAGAAAGAAGCTTTCTTGTTTTAGCATCCATTCGCCTGATGTCGTTTAGAGTCCAGTTTAAGATGTTGAAGCTATATTGGACAACTGGGATTGCAAGGCTATTAATGGCCATAACTCTGTTCTGTGAATTTAATTCAGTTTTTAATATCATTCGTAGCCTTCTATAGTACTCTTTACGCACTATTTCTTTCATTTTTTTATGGTGAATGTTTTCGCTCTCATTTACACCTAGGTATTTATAAGCTTCTTCTGGTTTCAATTCTTTTATTGTTACAGCAGGGTCTAGGCTAATTGAGGATGTTTCTTGTATTCATCCACGTAAAACTGTAGCTTTAGAACATTTATTCAAATTAAATTTCATTCCAATGTCTTCGCTGAAGCATTTTACAGTTTGCAGAAGACCTTCCAGCTCATTATCATTCTTAGCATATAACTTTAAGTCATCCATGTAAAATAGATGGCTTATTTTCTTTTGGCCTATTTTATAACCACATTCTGTCTTATTAAGTTGACTGGTTAGTGCTATTAATGATATGCAGAATAGTAAGGGAGATAAAGAATCACCTTGAAATATACCTCTTTTGATGTTTATTTCATCAGACTTATAGGTTCCATTTATATGATTGAGGTAAAGGGTTGTTTTCCATATAGACATGCACTGTTTGATGAAATTGATGATGACGGGCGATATCTTGTATATCTTGTATATATTTAAAGTTTATTATTTAAATATTTAGTATATATTTAAAGTTTATTATTATTATTATTATTATTATTATTATTATTATTATTATTATTTAAATTTCACAGCAGTAATAAACTTTATTTAACGAATGTTAACTTTTTCTTTCTATTAATTTTTTTTTTTTACAATTACTTTAGTTAGAAGAACTGGTGATTCTCAGACTAGTTATGCTATAATACTCGAGTGTATTGATGTTTTGCTTCGTTGTGTGATTGTTTCGTCTTTAACAACTCCTTTTCCTTGAATTCCAATCGCGTTTCTTTCCCTTTCTCTGTCACTTGAAAACCCAGTTAGGAAAATTTACCCACCGTAACACACACACACACACACACACACACACACACACACACACACACATATATATATATATATATATATATATATTTTAATTCAGATACTTTAATCAGAGTGATAAAAACAGGAAGGTAAATTCCAAAAACCCGATCCTAATTAATATTAAATATGTTATTTTAATATTAAAAAATGATACAGGAAGAGAGCTCCATGTAATAAAATATTACAGAGCAAATATAAATTAAAAAAGGATTAATTCAATGATGTTGAATGACCATTTCGATATGAAAATCCCCACGGGGGATAACACATCACCTCAGCAACAGAAAAGCCTTTCAGAAACTGGAGAAAAATCAGTCTACTTTTCATTTTTAAATATATTTGCAAAGAAATTAAAAAAGAAAATAAAAAAGAAAAATTTAGTTTAATTCAAATGACCTAATTTTTAAAAAAACATTTTATTTTAAATCCTATATCTTTTTATTCCCTTTAAAAATAATTATACCTTTTTTAAGTAAAGGCCTTTTTCTAATACTTCAACGTTTTTGGGAAGTTAGGTTTTTGAATATGTCCAGCGTCTGTAATATATAAAAAAAATTTTCTTTCTTTTCTTTTCTTTTTCCCTCCCTTCCTTCCTTTATCTCTCTTATCTCCCACCTTTTTTCCGTGTTGCTTAACCTTACATCAATTCAACACGGCCGTCTGTTAATTTTTAAGTTACAATTCTCTTTCCTTCTTTTGCGAACCCAGACGATGTCAATTTTCTCTTTTCTTGTTTATTTGATTTTATTTTGTTTTATCTTTTTCTTTTTTCTTTTTCTTTTTTTATTTTCTTTTTTAATTTCTTTGCAAATCTATTTAAAAAGGAAAAGTAGACTGATTTTTCTCCAGTTTCTGAAAGGATTTTTCTGTTGCTGAGGTGATGTGTTATCCCCGTGGGGATCTTCATATCGAAATGGTCATTCAACATCATTGAATTAATCCTTTTTTAATATATATATATATATATATATATATATATATATATAGATAGATAGATAGATAGATAGATAGATAGATAGATAGATAGATGGGTCGACGCGGACTAACCCACGCTGGGTGAAAGCTCGTTGAACAGAGTTTTATAGGCACCCTGCGGAACCAAAAAAGCAAGACCTACCAAATGGCGGGAAAGCTCTTATGAGCTAACGGCTACCAGCTAATGTTTAAATAGTTTTCACTAACTCGCATTGCCAAGCAAGGCGTGTACGTTACATCCTCTTAAATGACGGACACGAGCAACAGAAATCCCTCGCTCCTGAGCAACTCTAGAGTTACCAACCACGGCATCGGAATGAAAAACAATGGATTAGAGGGTGCTAAGAATCAGAATCAATTAAAACAGGCTGCCATTGGAACCTTAAAATTGGAACATATAATGCAAGGACACTTTCATCAGAAACAAAAATAGTAGATCTTGAGCACGAACTTTCCAGAATAAAGTTTGACGTCATAGGAATCAGTGAGACCAGAATCGAGGTCGAAAGATGCATAACCTTTAACCTTAGTGGACACAATCTGTACTACAATGGAGGAGACACGTACCATCATGGAGTCGGTTTTACGGTGCACAAAATGATTTCGGGCAACGTCATCAGCTTTAAAAGTAAATCCGACAGAGTAGCCCAAATCACCATTAAGATCAATGGCAGGTACCATCTCAACATCATTCAGGCAGACTGGCCAAAAAGCCCGCCACTCAGATGAGGAAGTTGAATCCACGTACGAAGAAATCGACAGCATCATCACAAACAGCGAAGCCCACTACAACACAGTCATGGGCGATTTCGATGCTAAAGTCGGAACAAGACAACCAGGTGAATCAAGCACCGAACTGTATGAACTTAGAGGGCGAAACAACAGAGGAGACTCACTTGTCGACTTCAGCGAAAGATACCAACTAAAGACCATGAAGAGATTCTTTAAAAAGAAATTCCGTTGGCGTTGGACATGGACCTCTACAAACGCCGCCACCAATAATGAAATTGACTATATACTAACAGACAAACCTCAAACCTTCACAGATGTTTGTCATCAACAGTTTCATTACTGAAAGTGATCACTGCCTAATACGAGGCTCACTCATCATCAACACAACTAGTGAGAGCAAAACTCGGTAAAAGACCCTAAAAGACGAACTATAAGGTGTTGTCAGCCAAGGCTGCAGAGCTTCCGGTAGAGCTAACAGGCTCAAACCCTTGAGGCCACACTACCAGAACTTGATCTAGACACACTATGTAACACCGTTACCAACACTATCCTGGAGACCGCTGGACGAGACAAGCCAACAAAACCGGTCAAGCTCTCTGTGGAAACAAAGCATGTATGGTAGAAATGAAAACAAATAAAAAGAAGGGGGAAACTGATGCCCAAAACATTGGATCCTCTGAAGACTGAAAGACCATTAGACTCCGCATGGATGAGGAAATATGAGCCTATGATAAGGAGGAACAACTTTAAGCATTAAGAATGAACTGAGACCTCAAAGACATCTTAACGAAACAGTGTCACAAGAGAAACAACATCTTCTTCTTCTTCTTCTTCTTCTTCTTCTTCTTCTTCTTCTTCTTCTTCTATGTGCCCTGTCCTTTCAGGACGTAGGCGATCATGGCTTTCCATGGCTTCACTATCCTTGGTGGCTCTTAGCACGCCTTCTCCTGTTGCACCACGCAACCCCCGTTCTGTCATCCACTAGCTCAAGCCCATAAATCTAGAATATAAATGTATAGAAACTAGCATGGCCACATAATGAGGGATCAGTTTATATATTGATTATAATATAGATTTGATCCCACAATTTATACCCACATTATAATTTCTTATAAACAATTGGCATATATATATTCATTTTCTATGTGCTCTATCCTTTCATGACGTAGGCGATCATAGCTTTCCACGTGTCCCTATCCCTGATGGCTCTTAATATGTCTTCTCCTGTTACTCCACACAAACCCCGTTCCGTCATCCACCTGATCAAGCCCTTCAAATATTTTATCCGCTACTTTCTTCTGTCTCTTTCTCCTTCTATCTGGCCTCTCAGTATCAGGTTCTCCAAGCCCTCCTTCCTCATTGCATGTCCCAGGAATTTTAGTAGTCTCTTCCTGATGCACACTATTAGTTTTCTTTTTGTTGTCATTCTTTCCAAAACCTCATCATTGCTCACATCTTCGGTCCATGATATCCGCAGCATCCTTGTGGTAGAACCACATTTCCGCTGCTTCAAGTTTTTTTCCTCATCTTTGCGCTAAAAGAAGAGGATAGCAACCTCATCAATGACCTCAACCGACTGATCAAAAGGTGGAAAGAGAGTTATATTAGGCTCTACAATACTAGAAGATGTCTAAATCAACCTTTCAATGACAGAAATTGTACTGCATCATCACCTCCCATCATACTAACATTTGAAGTAAGGTCAGCTGTCAAAGCGACTGAAGAGAGGCAAATCTCCTGAAAAGAATGGTGTCACAGCCGGAATTCTTCAGGACGGTGGCGAACCTATAGTGGACATACTGACAAAATTATACAACAAATGTTTTGAAGATGGCAAAGTACCAAGCATCTGGAAGAATACAGTGGTGATTATCCTTCACAACAAAGAAGCCACAACTGACATCAAAAACCATCGACCAATAAGTCTACTCCCGATCACCTACCAAGGTGTTCTCCAGAGATCCCCTCCAAACTGTACAAAGTACCCTAGACAGACATCTACCTAGAGAACAGGCAGGCTTCCGGCCAGGATTCTCGTCCATACAAGACGTCCAGATAGTGAGCCTATTCCTAGAAAAGCCAACGAATACGACTTCCCACTCCGCTTTGCCTTCATGGACTTTAAGTTCGAACCACTTTTTACATCATTATAGAACCAAGGAGTCAACAAAGCCTATATCGATCTTATTATACAAGATCTATAGAATGGAGCCACAGCAACGCTGAAACTTCAACAGGATAGCAACAAGATCAGCTTAGGAAGAGCAGCAAGACAAGGTGACAGCATCTCACGAAAACTTTTCACATCATGCCTACAAGATGCAGTGGTCAGCAGAATCAACCGGAAGGAATCAACATAACTCCTAGCCCACCTTAAATTCACTGATGACATCATAATCACTGCCCACACTCCACAAGAACTAGAGGAGATCTTCAGGGACTGACACAACACCAATCGTTCAGTTGACCTAAACATGCACCTTGAAAAAACGAAGGTCATGTTTAACAAGAATATCACAAAAGCTACAATCTCAGCGAATGGTGAATCCATAGAAGAGGTGGATAGCTATATTTTTCTGGGAAGGATTGTCAAAAGTGACTGGGACATATAGTCTGACATTAAACAGAGGTTATCGCTCGGATGGTCAGCCTTTGTCAAGGTAAACCATATCATGAGGAACAAAAAATCTACCATGGAAATCAAGCGCAAAATTTTTCAATGAATACATAATGCCAGTGATGACCTATGGTAGCGAAACGTCGACTTTCAATGCTGCTGCCATTAACAAACTAGAGGTAACACAGCGCGAGGTGAAACGCACCATGCTCGGCATCGGCCTGCTTGACCGGAAGAGAAACACCTGGATCAGGTAGCAGACTGGAGTTGAAGATATTATCACCACCATCCTAAGCAATCACAGATGGGTAGGTCATGTTTCAAGGCTCGCAGACAACTGTTGGACATCAAAGGTAACAGAGTGAACCTCGAGAAACTAGAAAAGACCAAAAATGCCAAAAAAAAGATGGCGAGACGACATTGACAGCAAACTGGGCTTTACATGGCCACGCCTGACAAAGGAAAGGAAACTGTAAATGTCATCCAGGGAGGTGGGGGCTCCTCAAACGAGTGGGAAAAAACTCCGATACAGATTCAGATCCAGATTATTATGACTATTATAATGAACTAGCAGTATAACCCGGCGTTGCTCGGGTGTAATGAAAGCTTTAAAACTAATCCATGGTTCTGGAGCTCAAACTCTTTGGACTTTGGCACGAAAGACTAAAATGCAATAGTTGTTTCCAGTTAAAGCGAAACCGTAGACTGAAAGAAAAATCAATGGATGTGAGTCAAATTTTGATTTCCTGGTATCGATATCAAATAAGTCTTTTTGGTCGTAAACTGAATTTTGAAGGCTAAATAAGTCCACTGAGTAAATGGTATCATGGCTGAGACTAAGAACTACAATTATACCTACTTAGAGCCAAACCCGAAGCAAAAACTAAAATAAAAGGGCTGAAAAACTGATTTTGATCAGACCCGGTATCTTACCTTTTATATATACTATCGATTTTCTGCACTAGTGTAAGAACTGCAACCTTGAAACTTCTAAATATTGTTTCTTATGTCTTTGTCTATGAGTGTATCAAATTTCATTAAAATCGGACCACTCCTTCTATAACCCGGTGTACTTCGACACAAAACCTAGCTAAGAACACTCGCAGATGCTAGATAGTACAACTGTGTGAATTTTCAAGGAAATCGGTTCAGCCGTTTCGGAGTCTATAAGTAACGGATACACACACAGACACACATAAACACACACACAGACAAAGTTCCATTTATAAATATGTTTAGATTTAGATAATGAATCTTAGTAGATCTTCCAGTCTTCTTAATAATGCTTGTCTATTTAAATTTAATTAAATCCGATGAGAAAACGTATCCTGCCGTTACTTTTTTCTGTGAAGACAGAAAAAGAAAAAACAAATATTTAAATTCTAAATCGATATTGCTTTCATATTTACGGTGGAACCCAATTTTCAGATTTTTTTTCTCGGGTTTGGAAATAACATATACTAAAGGCAAAAAGTTTAAGGCCACATTTCATTTCTTTAAAAAGCACCTTAAAATAAGATTTTTTTTTAAAGAAAAAAAATAAAGTTTTAGTAGCTACTGTGCATTTGCTTTTATTTTCAGTCTTTCTCCACGGCTCCTCTTACAAACAAAAAGTTCAAATTTGGATTCGTCTGCCAACAATACATTTGGCTAAGTTATGGTTATTTTGAATCAAAAAAATATTATATTTTGTTTTCACCATAGACCCTTAACGAAACCTTTTGAGATTATCAAAATTTTAATTAACTGTTAATAAATTTTCTAAACGTTCCCTGAGCACTGACTAATGTTGTACACAAAACATATGTAGTTGTTTCTTTTTTGAAGAAAAGAATTGAGCCAGTATTTTTGTATAACTTTTTTTTATTTATACTCGAATTTGCAAATGGCAAAATCAAAACAGCTAAGCACCGAGGCGAGGGCATAAACTAAAATTTTATTCAATGAAGGCTACTCTCAAAGACAAATTAACAAGAAGTTGAAATTTCTAGACAAATAAATCTTGTAAGTTAGTAATAATTTTTATAGTGATTTTTATTTTCCTGATATATACTGAATAAGCCGTAATTAATTTTAATCACATTCTTTCGTTGAACGCGAAGCAAGTAAATCAAATATGGACATCAGTGGAAATAAACCTCTTGCTGATATAATAGGGTAAAATTTTGTGACTTTAAAGATCAATAGTTTAGTCAAGTAAAACTTTTATTATTGGCAGAGCCGAGCAATAGATTCCAAAATATACTGTAGCGTAAGGGTGCGTGTTTCTTGTTTCCATTCATTTATCTGCAATGCATTTTGATAAATTAAGAATAGTTTGTATGAGAAACATTATATTTTGTTTTTACGATTAACCCCCTCAGTAGACTTCTTGAGATTACTAAAATTTTCCACTAAATTAAATGTTAATACAAGTTTTAAATGTTAACTCAGTACCGATTAATGTTGTAAACAAAATATATGTAAATATCTCTGTTGAAAGAAAAATGATTGTAGCATTATGACAGTAATTTCATAGATTTTTTAATCTACTTTTTTTTAAATTTTTAAGTAATTTGTCAAAAAGGGTAATAACAAAGTAGAGTACATCAGATTGAGAATATATAAAGATATATTTAAATGATCGATAATAATTTTTAGACTGTCAGTGGTCAGTGTTCGAAATCAGCTAGACACCAGGAATCCTAAATCCTATATTCATGATAAATCGTCTGTCTCCCTACTTAATAGCACCCCAAAGGCAAACGGTTATGTGCTTGGCTTTTGTCGCCAAAGGCTCGCATCTTGAACTGTATTTTTTTTTTAAATAACACCGATTTATTTATCTGATTGTACGTATCGGTTGTGAAAGTCTTTTACAAGTCATTAATATTGCTCGAAATTATATTGTTTGTCTGATAATGAAAAAAAACTTATCAAAATATTATTGTGTGCATATTACAGAGGAAATTCATTTTGATTGGTGATATTGGAAAATAACACCATTGTCAATTTGTTATGATTTCTAAGAATTGAAGAGAAACAAAACGAACTGTAAAATAAAATTAGATTTATTACTCTTTTAATCAATATCTTCAATATTTCCTCATTTTAAATATGAAAAATTAAACCAGACGTCTTTTGTGAAAATGTTTTCAAACTTAACTATACAAACATATTGCAATTCTATAGAATTTAAAATAATTATAACAGTAAAATCAGTACTTGATTTATAAAAAATGAAAATAATGGATCTTGAGGTATTTTATTGCTTTTTTTTAGAGAATTCGGAGGATTGGGGGAAGGAGGAAAATGACTCCACCCATTTGTTTAGGGTTAAGCTTTTAGTCATGCCTTTTATGTTTTGCTTATTTTATTTATTTATTTATTTATTTCACAGTAATGTTCACCCTGTACAAGTCCCGAGGGCCACTCGTAATAGAGGGTTACATTAAGGGGTAATTTATATGAATAGGAGGGGAAGATAACAGTTATCTCTAGACTTGAACAGGTTATGGTTGTAGTGATCAGGGAAGCATCTTCTTGGGAGTCTGTTTAAGTGGAACATACTTTTCGCCGATGTAACACGGAGGAAATGTAGGTGGTTTGATACCATGTAAGCGGCATATGGTGTCCTAGCCGTGAAGGTTCCACCTGAGAGAACCAAGAAATATAGTTTGTCCGAGCACCTTCCGTGGAAGTAGCGATAGAGCAGTGAGAGACTCTCTACATCCCGCCTGAGAGAGAGAGAAGTTTGAGGGTGTGAAATAATTCTTCTCCAACAAGGATTCGAAAACGCTTTTCATTTCATTTATTTATTAATTTGAATATTTTCTTCTGCAATTTTATTTTCAATTTAAAATTATATTTATTAGATTTAGATTACGGAACTATCTTTAATCTTCTAAGTCAAAATGTGGTTATAGGTAGCCTAGTAGGAATTCGTTTTCGTGTCTTCATTTCAAAATGTGCGCTTCTCTTTCGATTAAGTTTTGGTTTTGTTCGTGAAAGGTGATTATTTTTATTTTATCAAGGTTATCTTGTTTTGAAGCTGTAATCTGTTGCTGTTTTTCTTATTTTATTTTGTTTTTATTTCCCATAAATACTTTAAGAGGGTTGTGCTGTTTGCATAATTGTTTGAAATGTTCTTTCTGCGTGTTGTTGCCTGCCTCCATAGCGTCTCAACTATCTTATATACAAAGCTTGGATATCTAGTAAGGTAGTATTTACCGGATACTTTAAGATTCTTTGTATCTCATATTCTATAATGCTGTTAAATGTGTTCCGTGCCATCATATACGGTAATATACGGAATACTATAACATTCTAATAGATAAACCAACATATGTTTCGTTCTTAACATTTTGGATGCAAAGACTTGCTTTCTAAAGCAAGTCGTACACTCTGGTTTTGCATGACACCTGAAAAAGAAAAAGATTTTTGCTTTTATAATCCACAATGAGTTATCGAAGAGATAATCCTGGAGATGGTAAATTTTAGTGTTTGCGTTATCCGATGGATATAAAGATCAATGTCTGTACGGTTTCTTAAAATCGTATATTGATTTTGAGTTGGATTGTCGGTCGCTGTATAAAGTTGATCTCAATTGTAAAAGTGTTCTTTGGTTTCTCGGTCAACGTTTTCGTCCACCATTAATGGACAGTGAAACGAATATAACCTTTATTAAGTGCCACGAATTCCTTGGCGTAAGATGAATAAGACGCAATGAAGTGGGTGCCGCAGTTACAAAAGGAGAAATGAGAGAAAAATAGAAAGTTTTCAGCTTTTCCAGAGTTTTCTCTATTTTCCTTCTTTTTTTTTTTCGAAAGGAAATGGAAGAGCTTCTCACAGCTCGTCAGATTTAGATTTTCAAATATGAAAAAGTTTCAAAACATTTTCTCCAGAAAGTCGAGAATGGGATGAAATCATAAATATTTATTCTTTCCTCCCTTATTTGACTTTTCCAATTTGTTTATTAGTTTATCTTATATATATATATATATATATATATATATATATATTTGTTTATTAGTTTATCTTATTAACCTCTCACACCCTGATTGGGCACTCTAGAAGAAAGGTAAACTTTGAAAAACAGTAGCCACTCTAGCTTGTACGCATCGCTCATTCAGTAAAAATGAATTTGAGCACTCTAGCTATTGGGCGCGTAATATGATATGCGCTAAAAAGAGTGCCTTCTTCCACCGAATGCCCCGTGGCCCAGGGGTAGAGTCGCCGACTGACGCCAAATCGGTCGGGTTTCGAACCTGTGTTGTGTAGCAATCGGAGTCTAACCGTACTGATGAACTGTGATACAGCGAACCAGATCTGTCTGCTGATGGCAATATATATATATATATATATATATATATATATATATATATATATATATTGTCAATTTTCGATCCATCGTAAACAAAGATATCTGCTCTGAAATGTATCGTAATGTAAACATGTTACGGAAATCAACGAATTTTAACGAAACTTGGTTATATGTAACCGAAAATTTGAAATGAATTGTTTGAACATTATTTTTTATCGATACTCGTATTAAAGTAGATATTCTGTTTTTCATATATATATATATATGTGTGTGTGTGTGTGTGTGTGTGTCTGTGCGTGCGTGCGTGCGTGCTTTCTATTTTTTTATCTACTATCGTCAAAAAAATTTAGGTTAACAATTTATGTTTCACTTTAACAAGCTTCTTTAGAGATTTTTAAAGACGAATGATTTTAAAAAATATTTTAATTTTCAAAATCCACGGAGACAGTATGTTGATTAAGGTTTGGTTTCATTAGTCAGATACGTGTCACGTGTAATAAAGTATATAAATATTGGATGAATATTTTAAATGAAAGTGTATGTATGCAGAAATAATACATGTGTCAAGTGTATTTAAACCGTAGACGAACCAAGTCCGTTTATATTATGGTAACCTTAGTAAATGAAAATGATAAAACGAAATACATTTCCGTTCAAAATTCTTGAGAAATAATGTACACAAGTAACAGACGATTTTCTTTTTTAAAAATAAAATGAGATAATCATATATGAATGTGTGTATATAAGAGAATTATGTATGAATGTGTGTGTTTATGAGTCGATAAAGTCGTTAGCCAGTTTCTGTTTCTTCAACCAGCGGGGCTCTCTATTCTCTCTTTTTCTCTATTCAGCCAAAACATCCCAGACTTATATAAATCCAAAATTCCAAAGCATTTTTGCTTTTTCGAGTTATCACTTAATTGAAGTCATCTACGGTAAGATATATCTGGCAATCACTTTCGCCGACTATCGCCTTTCAAGCCGTCGCCTGTATTTTCTGCCTTTGATGTTTCATCCCGCCACCACCATTTACGGCTGGATATTTTAGTCAATCATATGTATGTTTTGCCGGCCAAGTTAATATATTACTTCATCGTTACAAATTAATATAGAATTTTTTTTAAATTTAAAACTTTAAGGCATTTTATTAATTCTAAAGACATACATAATAATCCATAAACTCAGTTAAAACTAAAAATAAAACTATCCTTGATAATTGTTAAAAGAACAGCCAAAAGCACTCGGACATACAGAACTTCTCTAGTATCCAAATCCTATATTATCCAACAGTTAACTAAAACACACAAAGTAAAATTGGACATCTGAAAATTCATATTCAAACGACTAAAAACATTTTGGAAAAACCCAGACCAAGGCAAATTTCACAAGTCAATGCGAAAAGAAAAATTCTGTACCCTGATTGGATAGGACTTCGAAAATATTTGTATGACGTCAGTCAAATATTTTTTCACACCTAAAGAAGAAAATACCTGCGGGAGCCGGTCACATGATAAACTTCACTACTTAAACCATGTTCGGTGACCGGTCAAACACAGTCCAGCATGTGAGAGTTTAGCTAACGAACCTTGTGGCAATGTAACAAAATAAATTTTAAGAAGCCGACCGGGATGTAAGGGCGTGTCACAGACACATTTGACCTTTAGTTCCAATTTTTTTTTCTTCTTTTTTAATAAATGTACAAAATTCTGGGAATCTAATCAATGTGGAAAATTCTGGGAACTTAATAAATGTGGAAAATTCTGGGAACATAATAAATGTGGAAAATTCTGGGAACCTAATAAATGTGGAAAATTCTGGAAACCTAATAAATGCGGAAAATTCTGTGAACCTAATAAATGTAGAAAATTCTGGGAACCTAATAAATGTGGAAAATTCTGTGAACCTAATAAATGTAGAAAATTTTGTGAACCTAATAAATGCGGAAAATTCTGGAAACCTAATAAATGCGGTAAATTCTTGAAACCTAATAAATGTGGAAAATTCTGGGAACCTAATAAATGCGGAAAATTCTGGAAACCTAATAAATGCGAAAAATTCTGGAAACCTAATAAATGTGGAAAATTCTGGGAACCTAATAAATGCGGAAATTTCTGGAAACCTAATAAATGTGGAAAATTCTGGAAACCTAATAAATGCGGAAAATTCTGTGAACCTAATAAATGTAGAAAATTCTGGGAACCTAATAAATGTGGAAAATTCTGGGAATCTAATAAATGTAGAAAATTTTGTGAACCTAATAAATGCGGTAAATTCTGGAAACCTAATAAATGTAGAAAATTCTGTGAACCTAATAAATGCGGAAAATTCTGGAAACCTAATAAATGTGAAAAATTCTGGAAACCTAATAAATGTGGAAAATTCTGGGAACCTAATAAATGCGGAAAATTCTGGAAACCTAATAAATGTGAAAAATTCTGGAAACCTAATAAATGTGGAAAATTATGGGAACCTAATAAATGCGGAAAATTCTGGGAACCTAATAAATGTAGAAAATTCTGGGAACCTAATAAATGCGGAAATTTCTGGAAACCTAATAAATGTGGAAAATTCTGGAAACCTAATAAATGCGGAAATTTCTGGAAACCTAATAAATGTGGAAAATTCTGGAAACCTAATAAATACGGAAAATTCTGTGAACCTAATAAATGTAGAAAATTCTGGGAACCTAATAAATGCGGAAATTTCTGTGAACCTAATAAATGTGGAAAATTCTGGAAACCTAATAAATGCGGAAAATTCTGGAAACCTAATTAATGTAGAAAATTTATCAGTAAAATGTTAATAAAATTATTTGTTTTGATGCCCTGTTGAGAGATTTCGTGGGTTATATAAAACATCGAGTGAAGGGTGAGAAACTAGAACAATTGACAAATGAACAGTGAGCAGATTGATCGACTTATCCAAATTCCTACAACTTTTCATTGTTAGATTTTGTTAACGTTCAACTTCATGCTATTTGTATTGTGCACCATTGTTCATTCATCAAAGTCACTTTAATAGAAAAATATTTTGCTATTCGCAACAATAATATACCACCGATATGGCGAGATAACAGTTGCATTATTCTTTTGTGTTATAGCGAAACACCATCATGGCTTAACTCAAACATTCTCGCTGTGGTCGTTATATTTAGGACAATATGATTTGTAGTCAGAAAGAATTTATGAACGATGGTTTCTGTCCACTGACTAAAACCTCAGGAAGTATCGAACTGTGTATTTGAATGATAACCAGTACGGGATCGCTGAGACTTTTTGCTATCAAATAGATAATTTGTTCTGGAAAAGAAATTATATTCGTGACTAAGGACGTTAAATGATGTTTGATTTCTCTCAAAAACGGGTTTTCTTGGTAGTTTGCCTGGTGTAAAACGCCTCACGGTGTTGTTGTTTCCGGTTGGCTAACTACCGGAAAAACTATGATTAATGATGCATTGAAGCTATAGGGGCTGGTTAATCTTTCTTGGTTCGGCCTTAAGTCAAACTTAACCGAACTCTCTACAGCTTACAAGTTTTCAACAGAATTATCATCAGAAGATTTTCATCCGAAGGTTGTTTGTCGGAAGGTTGGAATATATGGAATTGTGTGGAATAATGTAAGATAAAATATACATTTTTCATGTTAAAATAGAAATTTATTAAAAGGAAAGAATAACACAAATTGTAGAAGTTAATGTGCAATTAGAAACATTAATAAGAAGTTAAGGGTAGAGTTCGTGTTCAGTGATAAGGTTGTGGGTATCAAGACTTGTAGAAAATGTTCGTAGTAGTAATTGTTGAAAGCGTAAGAGTTGAATTTATGTATTAACGTTTATTCGATAGGAATGTCTTAGAATGGAGAAGAAGAAGTAGAATGAATCTGCACACGAGAAGGAAAGAGAAAGGGGACAAATGTCCGGGTCACTTGAAGCTTCTCTCGTTACATTTCAGCTTGTCGTCTATGCTGCCTTCGTCTGAGACTGACTCTTGACTGGCGCTGATCTGAGCCTTTTATTGTTCCTTTGAATTTTGCACCGGATCGCTAAGTCCTTTCAAGTCTTGAAAGTCGCTCCCATTGGTCAAAAATCAATTTAACACATACTCGGTTTCGACTTTTTCTTTAAGCACATGGTCAATCCTTTTTCTATTTGTAAAAACCCAAGATTTCACACGTCTTTGTGATTTTTAGTAAAAGTGAAGAGAAAGATTGATTTTAATTAATTTCTTATCCGCTACAGCATCTCACTGAGCATGCTCATATTAACTAATCTTTTGAGGTTTTATTCTTCATAATTCTAACTTTCACATTAAAACCGTTTTCTTTATGGTCATCGTTTTATTTTCTCTACTTCTTTCTTTTCATGTCGTTTTTGTTGTTGCTTTTATTTCTTCTTTTTCCTTTTTTCTTCTCTTTCTTTCTTTCATCTCCTGAACATCCTGTGACATCACCGTCCTCACCGGAAGCGGATATAAGGATATCGCATGAGTGACAGATATGAATCTGGAACTTGTCTCCATGTTCTTCGTGCCATTCTTTCGCAAGATGGTAAACACTACGAATCCCACAAAATGTTTTTTAACAAGTGAAATTTTCATGATTAGTTAAGGAGCTCCCTGAATACCTGTCAAATATTGACTAGAACTTTCTGGTTTAAGCTTCAATATTTCTATAAATTACAAGCGGTTTTATTTGTTTCCTGAAAATAAAATTGTAACCTATTTTAGCATATTTTAATTTTTCAAGCATACAAATTTAATATTGATATTTTATTCGGTTTTTCAAAATAAAACCACTTGTTTATTGTGATTTCCTTTATTTATTTATCTTGTACCACTTTAAAAAGCCTTGTAGGGTCCTCGGTGATCAGTATCAAATTGGCCTTGTGCCAATCACAACCGAAGTCTCCACAATTTAAAATATCAGAAGGTTGAAGCTTGGATGTTGGAATGTAAAAGAATAAAATATTTCGTTTTGTATGTTAAAGTAAAATTTTATTAAATAAACAGAATAACAAATTTGTAAGAAGAAAATGCTCAAAGAGAAAAATGTACGTAGTTAAAAGTTCCATAGAAATAGTAGTAAGGAGTTAAATGACTCCTTATTGTGGTAGCAGAATGTGTATATATAAAAATATTAACAGGTTACTAATAAAGTCTGTGTTCTCTTCCCTTTCTTATGGCCGGTGAGAAAATGAAAAGAAAGGTCAAGCAATAAAGAAAATTGTACTTATCGGATTTTAGTTTTTAGGAGGCAGTATAAGTATCTTGTTGTTGTTTCTTTGACGGCGTGTGAGTGAAGACGATGAAAGGAAAATTGTAAGGAGGAAGGATGAAAGTATGTGACAGAGTCGGCGTCCTCAATTTTTTTTTCTTACATTTTAGCGTGTCCTGTCTATGCTGCTCGCATTTGACTGACTTTTGCCTGTCAAGGGACGTGGGGTTAAGTAGTGAAATTTAATCACGTGACCAGATCGAAACAGCATAACCATTTTTTATACGTTAAGAAAATCTGACCGGGGTCATAGATCAATTTACTATTTCCTATCCAATTAGAATCCAGAATCTTAATTTTCACACCGACTTGTCAAATGTGCCTTGGTCTGGGTTTTTCCAAAATATTTTCCGTCGTTCTGATCTATTTTTGCGGGTCTGCAATTTTACTTTTTGCGTTTCAGTTAACTGTTGGATGATATGGGATTTGTATCCTATAATCTCGTATCAGTAGCAGATTTGTATCCTATAACCTCGTATCAGTAGCAGCCTTTAATCAGTCTTGTATCAGCAGTCGATTTTATTTTGGGGAAATTAAAATTAATAAAATCTACCTTAACGAGACAAAACGCGATTCACGACAAACTGCTAACCACTTTATCTTTCTTTTAGACTCATTAGATTTAAAATAATTCCAACTAAATCTTTCATAATTTGAAACAATGTGGGGTAGGGAAAGACATATTAAAATAGTCCAGTTGTATAATAATAGTAAAAGACTCATAGATAATTTCAAGAGACTTGATAATTACACAACAAAATGTATCAGAATACCACCGAAACATTCAGGGTTAAAATTTTGATCTAATAAACGCCAATTTAAAAAAGAATTAAATATGATTTTCTCATACGAAGAGACATTGAGATAATTATGATATTACTGTAATTTTTATGTTTTTGTGTTAAATAATGCGTATATTATGTTGTTCGGAATAGTGATATGTGAATCTACATGGTAAAATACGAGTCATATATCCTATGTAAGAGGTTTTCAGGGATACATTGTATGCATAGATTTTGTACGCTGGAAATGGCTGTGTGTCAGAAAACATACAGAAACCAATCCATCCTCATTCATCACATAAAAGGCCACAATTAAGCTAACCAGATAAACTTCTACGATAAGCATTGCAAGTCACTTTCCGGCAAAAAGAGCCATTGTCGTTCTCACGAGAACGAAAACATGGACCAATTTTTTCAGCTATGGCCATACTTGGTCAACAAGACGACATCTATCATGTACGTATGTCGAGTGTATATCAAGATAAAAGCATGAGAAAGTTTATAAATTTTTGCTACTGTTATGTAAAATGACGTTTTAGATAGTTTTGTCTTATTTATGCATGAATTGGGAAAAGGAAATTCTTGAACATTAATACCAAACCAAAATCAACTGGTTTTATAAAACAACAAAATGAAATGTAACTTTCTTTGAAATTTGGAACAAGTGTATTCCGACTACAGTATTTTCTTTGATAATGTGTTCGATGAAATAACGAATCCTATATATATAGACAATTTTTTCAGTGTGTATATATCTATACACTGAAATATATATGTATATATACACACTGAAATATATATATATATATATATATATATATATATATATATATATATATATATATATATGTTATATCCAGGCAAAGATCATTTTTTTAACATATATCTAAACATATATTGTTAAATATGAGAGACAATGAATGTCTATTATGTTTAACCATGAGCCATTCTAATCATCGGATTTTTGTTTTAATTTCACGTGAAAATAAAGACAAAAATTGTCTTACATTTGGATATTTTTTTATTATGCTGGATCTAATATTTCGGCTAACATGAGCCATCTTTAGAGAGGTTACAAGGGCGTCAACATGAAGACATACACCATGATTGTCGTTTAATGAGGTTTTCATTTCATTTGTCGTTGTTGGGATCTTTAACAATATATATATATATATATATATATATATATATATATATATATATATATATATATATACTAGCAGTATAGCCCGGCGTTGCTCGGTTGTAATGAAAGCTTTAAAACTAATCCATGGTCCGACATACAGACAGATAAACAGACACACACGCACACACAAACCTCTTGCCTTTTATATATATATATATATATATATATATATATTATCGATTTTCTGCACTATTGTAAGAACTGCAACCTTGAAACTTCTGAGTATCGTTTCTTATGTCTTTGTCCATGAGTGCATCAAATTTCATTAAAATTGGACCACTCCTACTATAACCCGATTTTTTCGATTATCGATTTTCGATATTTATCGGGGATACCTCGATACAAAACCTAGCTAAGAACACTCGCAGACGCTTATAGTACAACTGTGTAAATTTTCAAGAAAATAGGTTCAGCTGTTTCGGAGTCTATAGGTAACAGATACACACACATACAGAAACAAAGTTCTATTTATAAATAAGTTAAGATATATATATGTAAAAATACTCAGTTATTTTATTTAACTATATATATATATATATATATATATATATATATATATATATATATACAGTACTGTGCAGAAGTATTAGGAAAATAACTATTTTATCTTTTATAAAGCATATTGACAGAAAATAAAGAATGTAATTCAAGTAATTTTATTTGATTTACTCAACAAATGTTTTAACAAGAAAAAATACTTGTTACAAAATAAATTTAATATTTTGTATAATAGCCTTTTGATTTGATCATAGTCTTCATTCTGTCAGGCATTGACATCACAAGCTTCTTCAATGTATCTAATGGTATATTCTGCCAAGCCGCTTTTATTTGTTCCCAAAGTGTGTTTTACAAAGTAATATTAGATTTATCAATTCGAGAGGGAAGCATAAAAAAAAGTCAGTCATATCCAAGGATAATAGAATAGTGTGAAGTTTCAAAAAACTTGTTTAATAGAAAATAGAAAAAGTTTAAATATAACTTCTTTCTAATATATTTCTTTTACACCTAGTTTTAAATAATCAATATTCATTAGCAATTTACTTGGCTTTTCACCCTGTATTTGAATTTCAGTGAGGTTTTGGGGAAAATAACTCCTGTCTCAATACTTTTGCACACTACCGACAGTGTGCAATAGTGTGCAATAAAAGATAAAATAGTTATTGTCCTAATACTTTTGCACAATACTATATATATATATATTCTAACCTAATTGTTGTCAATTACCTCGGTATCATACTTAATCTCGATAATAATTTCTTGAATTTGTATCATAAAGAGAATGAAATCCCTAGCTACACCAAATTTAATTGTAACCACCCTAACGTCATTGTAAAACAGAAACCTACGACTATTAATATTAGAATTATCTGAATATCTTCCAAGCTTAGAATCTTTAGCGATAACAAAAAACCGTATAAAAAATCTCTCAAAAGTAGAAGCTATAAAGATTAATTAGCCTATTTAACATCTACTTTCAAGACGTAGACGATCAAGGCCTTCCACTTCTCCCTATCCCTGGTGGCTCTTAGCATGCTTTCTCCTGTAATGTCTCGTAGCCCCCGTTCTGTCATCCACCAGCTCAGACCTTTCAAATATGTTATCCGCTGTTTTCCTCTGTCTCTTTTTCCTTCTATCTGGCCTGTTAGTATCAAGTTCTCCAAGCCCTCCTTCCTCATTGCATGTCCCAGGAACTTCAGTTCTCTCTTCCTAATGCTCAATAATAATTTCCTTTTCGTTTCCATTCTTTCCAACACCGCGTCATTGTCACATGCTCGGTCCACGATATCCGTAGCATCCTTCTGTAGAACCACATTTCAGCTGCTTCATGTTTTCCCTTCATATCAATAAAGATGAAGAGATGATGGCATCCGCTAGTAAATCGTGAATTACCGAACACTAAAAGTAAACATACGAAAAGAAAGATTATATGATTCAACCGTCCCTCTGCGCTGTGGACTATCAAATATTAACACTAGAGAGTTTTTTTCCAAACTAATAAGTAAGCACTTTCTCAAAAATAACCCCCGAAAAAAAATTTTTTTTTAAAAAACGATTAAGATTAGCTTATCAGTGCACATAAATAATCATAAATAATATGTGCAACATTATCAGTGCACATAAATAATCATAAATGATATGTACAACATTATCAGTGCACATAAATAATCATAATATGTACAACATTATCGGTGCACATAAATAATCATAAATGATATGTACAACATTATCAGTGCACATAAATAATCATAATATGTACAACATTATCAGTGCACATAAATAATCATAAATAATATGTACAACATTATCGGTGCACATAAATAATCATAAATAATATGTACAACATTATCGGTGCACATAAATAATCATAAATAATATGTACAACATTATCAGTGCACATAAATAATCATAAATAATATGTACAACATTATCGGTGCACATAAATAATCATAAATAATATGTATAATTTTATCGGTGCACATAAATAATCCTGAATAATATGTACATCATTATCGGTGCACATAAATAATCATAAATAATATGTACAACATTATCGGTGCACATAAATAATCATAAATAATATGT
Source organism: Ascarosepion bandense (assembly GCA_037127315.1). Lineage (NCBI taxonomy): Eukaryota > Metazoa > Mollusca > Cephalopoda > Sepiida > Sepiidae > Ascarosepion > Ascarosepion bandense. The sequence goes on along the minus strand of JBBBDQ010001003.1, from coordinate 544,204 downwards.
ACAACATTATCAGTGCACATAAATAAGTTATCAGAAATTTCTACGAAATCAATACTAAACACAGTATTGTACTCTTCTGCAATTTCAGGTCCAAAGAAAAATGTCCTGTTTAAGGTAAATGTAGATCTACCAATGTGCTCTACCAAGCTACCATTTCTCCCAAAGAGACCGGGGAATATTATGTATACACTGGAATTTTATTCTCATAGGCCCACTTTAACCATGCCTAAAATAAAATTTCAGACAGCACTTTTCCGAAAATATTAAGAACTGAATGAAGAATGTCTAAACCCACAGATAAATTGGAAATTAATAGGATCAACACAAATTCCCAATGTCTAAGCAATAAATGTAATCTGTTCTTAGTAGAAAAAATTAGTATATTAAAATATCCTAATCAAAGTTTACTTTTCAATCAACGTAATGAGTTGATTAGCAAGTGTCGTCATAGAAGTAGATTTAAGCTCCTTTAAAAGGTTTTAACTATCACCTTCCTTCCGTTGTGATCGTTATATAATTCTTTATCTAAATTCATTGATACTGGTTAGAATTTAAATTTAAACACGAGATATCCTTAAATTTATTCCTACCAGCTAACCTTGACCACTCGGGCAAGCTGCTTCCCTTCACTATTATGTTCAACGTGCTACTGTTCTGCCTCTTTCCTTTCTTTGGTCTTTTAAAAAAAAACAACCTTCCTGTTCTCTTCCTTTTCTTAACTTGGTCACATTAGAATCTCTTCATTTTACGTCCGGCTGGGGTTGAATAAAGCAGGTTCTAAAAACCTGTAAAAATGGTTATTCCCCAAATGTAAAATATTGAATTTTCATATGAAATATATATATATATATATATATATATATATACGAAAAAAATCGCAAGATCGCAGATGCGCGGTTTGCACAACGGCTCGTCAGGGCCCTGACGAGCCGTTGTGCGAAACCGCGGTAGGTCTTGGCGATCTTGCGATTTTTTTCGTGTTTTTGCTCTGCGTAACTGCCTTTTTGTTAACACTTTTTGGTTAAGTTAAGTATCGAGCACTTTTCTTTCCTGGTGGTTCGTTCCGTTCGAGGGTTTTTTTATTTACTGTGAAGAACCGTATGCATTGTCGGTCCTACGCGGTTTTCTTTTTTTTTTTCCCCTCTTTGTCCAAAGCTCTATAGCCGAGGACGGTAACGGAGTTAGATTCTGCTGTTTATTCATAGTCTTTAAAGGTTTCTTGTGTAACATTTTAAGATTAGAATACGTACAGAGTCGGTTTTATTATTATTATTATTATATATATATATATATATATATATATATATATATATATATATATATGCCCTGAATAACTGTAGTGTGAAAAGGTTTTAGCACATGTTTAGATTTGTAGCTCTACTTTCGTATCGAGCACTTTATTGTTAAGGTTTCGTCTCGGGTTTATTTTTTCTTTTTAACGGGTACTCGACGTTTTGTGCTTGTACGCCGTTTGTTTCTTTTTTTATCCCCCACATTTTCTCTAAGAAGAGGTTCTCTTCTGGGTGTTCAAGATGATTAAATTATAGTGAAGTTAGCGCCAGTTCTAACGATTCAGTTTCCTATAATCGGTGTTAGTTTCACTGTGATTAGTATTATATATATATATATATATATATATATATATATATATATATATATATAAAGAGAGAGAGAGAGAGAGAGAGAGTCAGAGACAAAGTTTTGGTGAAAAGAATTTGTCACTTTAACTGAGCAGGTTCATGTTAACTTCGAAGTTTCGTGGTAACACAGTTACGATGCCTTCACTTATCGGGGCTAGATTTCTTGCTGTGGAGACCTGTTTTTTTTTTGTTTTGTTTTGTTTGTTTTTTTGTTTTGTTTTGTTTTTTGTTTTTCTTATTTATAAGGAGCTTGGTGTCATTTTCTATTTTGTGGAATTGTTCTTGTTTTCGATTGGTTGGAATTATTATTAATAATAATAATTACAATACGTAATTAGACTATCAGTCAGTTAAGTGCCATACGTGATACACGCTTGGGCGATCATGTCTCGAAGGAGACATGACTGACTGGGCAGAAGAAAATACCGCAGTAGGTTGCCATTGCTTTCTGCGGTAGACTGGTTGCCGACCAAGGCTATAGAACCCAATCTGTCCTGTTATTTAATCCATAACTGGAAGGAATAGACGGATTAATACCTTTCCCAAGGGTATTTGCGCGTAAGTGAATGCAATGAATTCAGCTGGAATTCGAACACGGCTGGAATTCGAACTCGGCTCCCCGATTTCTCGTTCCGAGCCGATATCCAATGCACCACAACGAACACCCTCTATACTATACAAGTGATATAATAGAAGATTTGCCTCTAACGTAGATCTCAGAACTTTAGCATACATTTTTCTTTCTTTCATATTTGACATGTAACCGAATTACCAGCATCTTATTCTTGCATTTTGATGTCATCTTTAACTTGTTTATTAGTGGCGTTAAACAAATTAGTAGAAAAGCTTTTAATAATGGGTCAGCAATCTTTTGTGTGACAGAGCATTACTAGCGACAACAATTCACGGAAAATATGTTAAAGATTTTATGTCTACGACTGAATCCTCCAGTGCCGCTTAAAAATATGAAGATTTTCTGTTTCAATTACTAAGTGTGATACGCGATATACGATTAGGCGATCAAGATCCTTTCAAGACATGACTGACGAGGTAGAAGATTTTCCGATTTTTTTGCGAGAGAATGTTTGCCAATCAAGTCTCTGGAACTCAATCAGTCCTGCTATTCAACCCATAGATGGGGGAGAAGAAATGTATTAATACCTTTCTCAATGACATTTACGCATAACTGAATGCAACAAATTTAACTGGAATTCGAACTTTGATTTCTCATTCCGAACCGATACCTGTTGTAACCCCGCCATTCATATCCATCGATTATTACAACCATCCATAAGACAAAGAGGAGATTTTTTTAAAGATTCAAATGAAAAAAAAATCATATTTTATTTTCTTAAAATATTTCCATGTTTTATTCAGTTTTAAAATCCATTTAGTGTTTCTTATTTCCATGGAAATTTCCATGTGACCAAAAGTACGTTAGCCAAAGGATTGATCATAGAGAAAATTAGATCAGCAAACCGCTTTCAGATTTGAATCAGAGACTGTAAGTATAAAAGTCAAAGATAACTTTTTCGATTTACGCTTATCAAACAACTAGCAGTATAGCCCGGCTTTGCTCGGGTATAATGAAAGTTTTAAAACTAATCCATGGTCCTGGAGCACAAACTCTTTGGACGTTGGCACGAAAGACTAAAAAGCAATAGTTGTTTCCAGTTAAAGCGAAACCGTAGACTGAAAGAAAAATGAATGAATGTAAGTCAAATTTTTATTTCCTGGTATCGATATCAAATAAGTTTTTTTCGTCGTAAACTGAATTTTGAAGGCTAAATAAGTCCTCTGAGTAAATGGTATCATGGCTGAGACTAAGAACTACAATTAAACCTACTTAGAGCCAAACCCGAAGCAAAAACTAAAATAAAAGAGCTGAAAAAAATACAGATATACAGACAGATAAACAGACACACACACAAACATCTTGCATTTTAATATATATATATATATATTATCGATTTTCAGCACTATTGTTAGAACTGCAACCTTGAAACTTCTGAATATTGTTTCTTATGTCTTTGTCTATGAGTATATCAAATTTCATTAAAATCGGACCACTCTTTCTATAACCCGATTTTTTCGATTACCGATTTTCGATATTTATCGAGGGTAGCTCGACACAAAACCTAGCTAAGAACAGTTGCAGACGCTTATAGTACAACTGTGTAAATTTTCAAGAAAAAATTTGAATGGTCAAGCTTCCAGATCATTTCCTACAGACGCAGGCGTTCCTCAAGGCTCTATGCCAGACCCTACGCTTTTTTCTGATCTTCATCAATGATCTTCCTTGCACTTTCTGTTTGTGTAACTCACTTTCATTCGCTTGCTTCCCAGCAATCTCCAAAAGTTTAAATGCAACGTCCATTGCCATCTTTTATTTACTTGATTCTCACGCATCTGCTATTTTTTCTTCGACATTCCCTGAACTATTTTTGGTTTCTCACTGTTACTTCCTGCCAACCAGTAAAATTTATGCCTTGCTTGAGGCGAAATGATTATAAAAAAGAAAAAGCATGCTTAAGTGAACGACTTTGAAGGAAATTCTTGAAACTAACGTATCAAAGGGCATGTAAATTCTACAATTATCCTCTCTACTATAAAAAAGACCTATATATATATATATATATATATATATATATATATATATGAGTGAATACAGAACGAAGAAAAAATCTTTTACAACGTCCAAAACATTAATTTAAAACAGTGCTCGATATATAATATATAGAGCTGTGAATATTAATTTATTATAAATCATATTTTAGAACATGTACAGAATATGTTTTATATATCCACTACAAATTGTACATTTGTTTCGACATTGAAACAAATGTACAATTTATAGTGGATATATAAAAAATATTCTGTACATGTTCTAAAATATAATTTAAAATATATATATATTATATATATATATATATTAAATATATATTAAATATATATATTGTCAAGTGAATAATTGTAAATGAAAACATAATGGTTCTTTTGCTAATACTGCACAATAACATGTGCATCAAATGAACTTATAAATATTTAAAAATTACCTATATTGCAGTTTCATCAATGAAAGAATGATGAAAATTTATGGTGAATCGGACGAGTTCATCTTTGCATGGGCCCACTCGTAGTATTATGAATTTAGTCGGGGTAAAAGTATTTATCGGCTATAGAGCAAATCTCAGTCTACCAAATAACTTTACATTTTAGTACATAAAACCCGGAAGAAAGTTTTTAGTAATTGTTTTGAGGGAAAAGATATTGTTTTATGATATCAAATCCAACATTAGAGATTAAATTTTGTCATATTCCTTGATATTTTGGTTATTACATTTTTTATACATATATACATAAATATATATACAGGGTGTCCGTAAAGTTCGTATCCACTTTTTAAAAATTTATAACTTTGTATTATAAAGTTTTTAAAGTATACACGATCTTTATGAACACCCTGTGTGTGTGTGTGTGTGTGTGTGTGTGTGTGTGTGTGTGTGTGTGTGTGTGTGTGTGTGGACAGAGAGAGAGAGAGTCTAAAAGAGTCTCCAAGCCCTTGTGTGTAACGAATTATCCTCCACCCTCCAACCTCTCTCTCACAAGCGACATATGACAAGCCTCTTGCCACAAGATATTCCATAAACTGTTGTTCAAACATAATTAGTTGTTTTTAATAGCCCATTGATGAGTTCCTAACAAGTGAGACACGGCGAGTGGCGTTTTACTTATTGACCGGAAATATTTGCGACGTTCAATACGACACATGACCACATTTACTATTTAGAATCGATAAACAGTTTTACGTTTATGAGTTTAACACAAAAACAACATATCCAATTGATTATCAAGCAATAATGTTGGCGTTAATCAGATAAGTCAGGATTTGATCGTGGGCTTTGATATTTGCTATACTGAGAAGACTCAATCGCATTTATTATCGATGGGCGGGAAGCATGATCCTAATTTACCTTGATCGACACTGAAGATGTTCATGAAAGGCTGATGATTCTAATATTGTATGTCTCGGGCTGCAAAAGACAATTACAGAACGATAGATTAATTGGAACACAGACGAAGGTTCAGTACTAGAGAATGGATGTGTGTAATGAGGGGCAAGGCAAAGAGATAAGATGGTTAACGATCGCAAAAATAACCAAAAATATCATACAATAGATAGATAGATAGATAGATAGATAGATAGATAGATAGATATGAACAGACTCAAAAAGATAACCCCCTTCCTTTACGCTTCAAATCTACGGGTCAGCAGTCTAACTGACTTGCTGAATGTATCTTTAGATTTAGTTGACATCCGCTCTTACGCGTGCTCTGTGATTATATGTTGCGTATATATATGCTCATGTATGAATATGTGTGTGTATTCGCCGAACTGATGTAATGATGTATTTTTTCTTAAATTTTCTCTTTTAAGGGAGCGATCTTTAATTTTATTCCGTTTCTTTAGGCTTTTGTGAATTTTATTCGTGTAAAATCTTCTGTACAGTAAAGACGGAAGCTGATGATGGTTCGCCTGTGATAGGCCGACACCTCCGATTTACCATGAAATAACGTGTCTGCCTTAACGTTTTCTTATATTTGGTCTATATGTATTTATATACATATATATTTAGTGCTCACTTAGAGAGTTATCCTACCACTGTATGTACTGGATAATCCTTTGGATTCTTCTATATCTACACCGCATGCTGATATATATATATATATATATATATATATATATATATATATATATATTAATTAATTATTACTTTAGAAGATGTACAATCTAAAAACTACTATAAAATTATATATATATATATATATATTATTACGTCAGAAAATGTGAAAACTACAAATTAGTACAAAACTGTATATTTTTTTCAATATAGAAAGAACGATATCTCATCAGGTAGTTAATTATGGTTGTAATGAACGTTTTTATTTTAAAAGATTTTTCTTTTAAGAACAACACTTCCAATTTATTTTTCGGAATTTTTTCTCTGCGAGGTAAAAGGATATTAAAAAAAGAGAGAAAGAAAGAGGGACGAAAAGAACAGAAAATAAGATGACAAATCAAGAAAAGAAACGAAACAGGAAAGGAAAAGATATAGAAGAAATAGAAAATGAAGGGGAAAATATGTGAGAAAATGTAGAGAGGAAACAGCCAATGGAAACGGCTAAGAGAGAGAAATTTTAAATTTGCGCCGGAAATTGAATGCAGACAGAAATTGACAGCAGTTCCAATATTTTCAGTTCAAATCTGATTGCCAACCAAAGCTATAGATCCCAATCTGCTATTCAACTTTTAGGTGAAGATTAATTAATACCTTTCCCAAGAATGTTTGTGCGTAAGTGAATGACACGAATTCGATCTCGGCTCTCCGATTTCTCAATCCGAACCGATATCCATTGCACCACAACGCGCACATTATTGTATATAGTGAATTGGAAATCTCACCAAATAGTTAAATCATAGAGATTCTAGAATTTTCCTTTGAGGGAATCTACAGATTTGAATAGGAAAATGGCATCACAGAGGATTCAATGATAAAATATGAGAAGAAAGAAAATGTCGTCAACTTAATATATTGCGAAATTATGTTGATGTTGACTTCTATCTTCCAATTTGAACATGCTTAAGAAAATAGCATTAACATGATTTGGTTTAAGTCAATATTATCCCAATGCCTAGCAAACGCGCAGCTTATATCCCTGACTGGAGGCGATTATGTTAAATGATTACTAACGTCTACAGAGAAGATTTTTATCATGTTTATGATATTCAATAATACGATATTTAATACGAGAATTTAATTATTTCATATTGATAAGATAAGTAGACAAAATATTCCTGTATATATCAATCAGAAAATTATTTGAATTTATCCGAAAATACTCATCAACAAAACATAAACATACTTAAAGAAAAAAATAATGAATAATGAGACTCAAAAAAATATTAATTTTAATAATATTCAAAAGTTTTATTCCAAATTTCTTTTGTGATATTTGTGTTCTTATCCTTTGCATATCGTTTGCTTTTATCTTATGAAATATGCAGAGCAATACTTATAGTAATAAAGTTTTAAAGAATTTTAAAAAAAAGATCACTATCATGCAAAATGTTCATTGATTACCGTAATTCAGTGATTTTTTGTTTTTTTATAATCATTTCACCCCAAGCAAGGCAGCAATGCCACTGGTACGCAGTGGGTTACTGTCACAGAAAAAAAACAAGGTACAGGGGACGTCGAAGAAAAGATAAATGATGGATGTGAATCAAGTTGATAGAAGATGGCAACTGACGTTGCATTTAAAGTTTTGAAGGTTGTAGCTTTTAGGGAAGCAAGCAAACGTAGAGAGTTCTACGAAAGCGTAGTGCGAGAAAAGAAATTCTTAGAGTAGTGCTATATATTTGTTTGCAACAGTATAAAATTTCACCCACAGTGCATTCGCATTTTGGTTGCAAGATTTTTAAAAAAATAAATGTTCTTTCGAAATGTCAGAGTGCGCAAAAACTAAGTGCAGGATAAGTTTTGTTTTGGCAAACACAAAGGTCGAGGTCAAACATTTTAGCACTTGAAAAATAACATAACGCACTGGAAGCGCCACGTGTCAAACGAGAGGCCTATTTAAGTGAGATCAGACAACAGAAGTCAGTCAAAGTTTAGTAGCTGATTTGAGATCAGTTCAAAGAGAACCTAGCAGCCGTCAACACGTGTGTTCGCGCGCCTATTTCCGATTAACCTCCACTTAACTACCACCGTCAAAAAACGAAAAAACGAATAAAGATATAATTGCATATTTTTATTTATATATACGCGTTGCTGTCCGTCGTTTTGCATTTAAAAATGATCAATTTTGGCCCCAGGTTATTCATCGTCGAAAGAGTATATCCCAGTTGATATGTAATAAATATCGTTTTAGTGCGCTATGACTTGCTGTTTGGTTTTTTTTTTTTGTTTTGTTTTGTTTTTTTTGTTGTTGTTTTTTTTGTTTTTTAACAGCTTGATCGACCATGGTTACCACGGCACAAAACAGTAGATGTTTGCAAAAGAGACATCGAGTTAAGGTGAGTTAAGGTGAGTTTTTCGTGTGCTTATGTGCGCTATGCTCTTGTTTTATTATAAAAAGTTACAAAGCCAAACAAAACCTACGATGGAACAGCTTATTTTTGTGTGCAGATCCTGACCATGGAGATATGGGTGTGTGTTTTTTTCGGACACAGCAAGGGGGGGGGCAGTTAGTAAAATAATTGGAACTGGAAAAAGAAACAGAGTTGACGGGAGATGAAGTAATAGTCAGATAAAGTGGTGTTGAAGAAAGAAATAAAGTTGTAAAATGTGGAATTATTTTCGGACTCTTCGAATTCGATTTCGGCACCAACCGATTTTAGGCAGGTAAAAGCCATTATTGAAATGACCTCCTATCGCCACTTTGTGAGAAAGAATATAAGGATAGCTAAGTTCTCTGAGGTTGATTTGGGATATGACAAGGACCACAACAAGAAAAGAAAGTTGGACATGCGTTTTCAGATTTGTTGTGAATTAAGATGTTAGAGAAGAGAACGGCGCTCGAAAAAGGGGATTAGATGAGCTTCCTTATGACATTGTTGGTAGTAGCTGCAGTCCATGGGAAAACTTTGAATTATGTGGTATTTACACGGGTTCGTTTTTAGACTAAATTAGTCGGGAGCTTAGAATTGTAATGTTACGACTAATCTTAATCGAAACGCATGCTAAGCATCATCAGATCCAATCAGACTTTCAGGTAGTTTTTTTATTTCGTTTTTTATCTTCTTGTTGTTGTTGTTGTTGTTGTTTACTCAGACTTAGAATACCATGCACTGCAAATAATGCAGATTTCTGTGTTCACCAGTATGATTGAAATTTTAAAAATTCCGTGTGTAATGTGAAACTCGAGCAGAGGTGCACATGACATATGCGAAGATCATTTAGCCGATGTCAATGTGTAAATTAAAGATAGTGTGGTCGTGCATCGGAATGTCTATGAGTGTGATAGAATCTGAAGGGTGAAGAAAGAAACAGAAAGAACAAACTTTTGAACAGTATAAAAATTTCATGATATGTGTGTTCTATGAAAGGAAAATAAAATAAAACAAAAACAATAGAAACAATTATAGAAACTTTCTTGTTTTGTGTGTTCTCCGAAAAGAAAAGAAAAAACGAACTTTTCAGACATTGCAGAACTTTCTCTGATGCTGTATTACAAAAAAGGAAAGAAAAAGAAACAGAAGAAATAATAATAACAAAAAGTAGGTGCTCATTTACTTGTCTCTTCCAGTGCATTTTGCGTTTTTCGGGGTTCAGGGGGTTTAAGGTTTTTCCTCAGGGTATCACGAAAGAGTTGGTCTAGGCAACCAACTTTATAACAAACTCGCTAGAAAAATTTAACGAGGGAAAGGATACCTGAAGCAAATCAGTCCTTTAGTTGGCCAGTATGTGGGTCGTGCTTGGCACTTGAATGAACGAATAAAAGAATGGAAATAAAAGAAAGAATAAAGGAACAAAAGGGAGAAAAAAAAGAAATTAATATCCAACAGAAAAAGGCGAAGACGTTTCGCCATAGCAGAAAAATGCTTCAGTTGGAAAATTATGAATTTAAGAAGTGCAGAAAACTTTAGAAGTTTACAAAGATACGCGGAAAATAGATTCTCGTACGGTTATAAGTTATGTAATCACACGTCTCGGAATGGTGATTTTCTAAGTGTAACTTAGATGTGGCGTAAGGCCAAAATTATGGAGAACCTGGTGAGGTTCAGTCACTCCTCGGCTATAATTGTTCTGGCGCTAACCATGACTCTACGTTGGGAGTTTGTACAGGTTGTTCAAGATTTACTAAACATAGACAAATCCAAAATGTAAGTGTGAAAAAAAGAAACCATTTTAGTTACAAAACATACCAAAATACATGCAAATACAAAACATCATATTACCTCCTGGAGTATGTTTTTTGTTTTGTTTTTTTGTATGTCGTGGCCAGAAAACCAATATCGATTAGCGATCATAGTCGTAATTCGAATAGTTGAAGTCGTTCATGTTATAAGTCAGCGACGACCTGTAATAAGAAACAGGTAAACTTCGCTAGAAACGAGAAAAGAGTGATGGAATGCCATGTAGAATTAATCCTCCCATATGGCAAGAATACTGGACAATTTCCTCAGAGATAAAAAAAAAGACTTGAAGCAAAACAAACTTTGTTCTACAGAAGGATGCTGAGAATACCATCGACGGAGCAAGTAAGCAACGATAAAGTTTTAAGGAAGGTGAAAACAAAAAATACAATTATACATAAAATCAGGAAGAGACAGGTGAAAATTCTAGAACAAATCAGGAGAAAAGAAGGCTAAAAAATATCATTCTCACGGGACATACTGGAAACCAGAGGGACAAAGAAAAACAGCGAATAACCTACCTAACAAGTTTGCCTAAGTAGATGGTAGAACAGGTAGTGAGAATGACAGTAAAAAGACAACCATACCTAAGACCTACATAAGACCTATATTTCAAGAATTCTCTTCTATATTTCAAGAATTGTCTTTTATATTTCAAGAATTGTCTTCTATATTTCAAGAATTCTCTTCTATATTTCAAGAATTCTCTTCTATATTTCAAGAATTCTCTTCTATATTTCAAGAATTGTCTTCTATATTTCAAGAATTCTCTTCTATATTTCAAGAATTCTCTTCTATATTTCAAGAATTGTCTTCTATATTTCAAGAATTGTCTTCTATATTTCCTAGGTTTAGAACTAACTCGCCTGCAGTCAATTGTAATATAATAATCTGGCCCCACCCGAGGAAGGCTGATGCAAGCGGGGGCGTTTCCGGTCGTTGAAAGGAACGGATGTTTGTTTGACCTTATTTCCGGCAGTAGCGGAAATGGCTACAGAGGCAAACAGAACAGGTGTCTCTGAGAATTACGTGGGCGTGCGTGGGCGAGGCAAAACCGGAAGAAAAATTACCGGTTTGGAGATTATAAAAAGACCTCGGCGCACGGATTCACGAGTAAGACAGACCAGAGTAGCAGTAGAGAGAGAGACACACAACAGATACGACGACACTCCCGTCAGCCCTTAGAAGCGCGCTCTCTCACTCTCTGTTCCCTAGGCTACACGGTTCATCGTCATTAATAAAAATATAACTTATATTTTTATATATATGCGTGTTTGTTGTTTGTCGATATAACTGGAACCAGCATTCGCTAGGCGTAACAGACATTTATTTGGTGCCTAAGTGACTTGCTGTTTTGAGACAACAAAACAGATAGATACGAGCTGGTTACCACGGCGACGATTGAAAATTCAACGGACTTAAAACTACCAGATAGAAAGAAAAAAAGAAGACGAAAATATATAGCAGCCGCGCGACTATAGACATCAGCCAAGGTAGGTGACTCTTTGATTTGATAGTGTGTGTGTTTTCTGCTCGTGTTTATAAGTCTAGTTAGAAAAAAAAATGCATACTTTTGCCGATCTGACCCTAGAATTGAAAAAGGTGGATTGTTCGGTGGAACACATTAAGGGTTGAACGGAGGGGGTGCAGAGAGTAGTACGCCTAGAGGAGAGAGCATAGGTTGGGGGTTGACGGGAGGAATAAAGTTGAGATATTTACCTATCTGTAAGTATAAAACATCTGAGTTAATGATTTATTTTTTTGCTAATATTTTACCATATATGTGAAGTGAGTTTACTGGTATGTTGCTTAATTAATCTTACTTCTATTGAGTAAGTGAAATGTAAAATCATGTAAAGGAAGTTTCTTCTACTCTTTAGAGTGGATAATTGGATTAACTTGTTGATAACAATGTTTTCGTTGGGTTGTGCAGTGTTAGGTTTTCTTTTTTTTTTGGATTTCTTTTCGATGACTGTACACTACAACATGATTTACATTTCTATGGTTGTGAGTTATGCTTTTGTGCAGGTTCCCATCAATTCAACATCCTCTGTGAATTTTCATTTATGTGACTTGGGAAATATCTTTTGAAGATATATTAATTTCTGAAAACTTTATATTGACACGGATAGACCTGCAGATTCCACAGTTGATCGGAACAAAAAGAAAGATACAAACGTGGAAAATTATTAATAGTATCTAAAGCATAAAGTAAATTATTCGTCTCTGGTTCAGTGGTTTGGTCTCCAATTACGCAGAAATTTCCCAATTTTTCAGTGGACACCATGCCGGTAGAATTGCGCGATATGGAGGAGATTCCTATCCGCAAACTAGTAAATACCTTGGAACAGATAGATATGGAGAGATTTACTGAAGGATGTGAGGAACTCCCGAGGAGGTTGACGATAGGAGTCATTGCTGGCGTGGTCGGCGTTATGATAATCCTTGGAATAATAGCTAGGAAGCGGATTTTTAAGTGTGAAAGAAGCAACAGTGCTTCGGAAAAGGAAAGGGAGTTATCCGTTGTGAATAGTACTCCGGGGTCAACGGGTGTTCAACACTCAAATGTCTCTGCGTTAAACAGAGAGATGTCAACAAATCAGATATGCTTGGATTCGAATCCAGAGGAAGTAGTTCAAGGAATAGAGGACATTGTACAAACTAAGGAACTACGAGTCACGGGTCCATTTTTTTAGACTAAATTAATATAGATGAAACCTCTAATCCTCCACAAGTAAATTGCATGCGGATTAACGTTGGAATCAGGGTAATTTTCTTCATTTTCTATTGAACATTTCTCGGTCAGACTATGAATGATATGTACGGCAGATAATGGCCATTTTTCTGTGTTCAAACATAGTATGTTTGAAATTAAATTAAATTAAATGAAGTTACATGTGTAACAATAAACTCGAGCAGAAGCACGCATGGTGTTGGTCAAAGGTCATTTACTCGATGTCGGTTTATAAACTGGGGCGCGGTTACCGCCTATAATCATGTGGTTATGCATCGAGGCGTCTACGCTTATGGACAGAGTCGAGAAAGAAAATGAACATTTTTAAGAACTTTGCCCAATTCTGTGAAAATGGATATTAAAAAAAAAAAAAAAAAAAAAAACGAAAAAGGGGAACAATGAAACATCGAGCTGGTAGAACAATTTTCACGATGGACACGAACATTGTTGGGTTGCCGATATAGGCTCCCCTATATATTTTTTTGTTGTTTTTTTTTTTGTTTCGGCATGCACATGTTTTGTTGTTTTGGCGTGCACATGTTTTATACAATTGTCGGGCTTGTGTGGCATGGGGAGGAGTGTGAGGGTGTTGCGCTTAAAATGTTCTTAGGTGAACATTTTGGAAAATGGGAGGGCGAGGAATGTAATATAATAATCTGGCCCCACCCGAGGAAGGCTGATGCAAGCGGGGGCGTTTCCGGTCGTTGAAAGGAACGGATGTTTGTTTGACCTTATTTCCGGCAGTAGCGGAAATGGCTACAGAGGCAAACAGAACAGGTGTCTCTGAGAATTACGTGGGCGTGCGTGGGCGAGGCAAAACCGGAAGAAAAATTACCGGTTTGGAGATTATAAAAAGACCTCGGCGCACGGATTCACGAGTAAGACAGACCAGAGTAGCAGTAGAGAGAGAGACACACAACAGATACGACGACACTCCCGTCAGCCCTTAGAAGCGCGCTCTCTCACTCTCTGTTCCCTAGGCTACACGGTTCATCGTCATTAATAAAAATATAACTTATATTTTTATATATATGCGTGTTTGTTGTTTATTGATATACAACACAATGACGAATGTGGAACTCTGAAAGTGGTGGGAGGCACTTACGGACCGAGATTTTCCTGAGGAGGAGGGGAGCAAACTCATTTTCATACTATATGACTATATCGAATAAACAACGTAGAAATGAGTTTGAGTATATTATTGTTTTTCTTTCAAACTGGTCTCTGTACGTGTCCTTAAAAAAACTCAATGAAAAAGAAAACTCAGAGGAAAAAGTGCCGGAGATCAAATCTTATCAAAATCAGAGACTGATCAGTTTCATATTTTTTAAGCTTATAAAGAGTGGGAGGTTAACGGAGGGTCCAGCCAAAATTCGGGGAGGAGAGGCTTGATCTCGTCTGCCCCACCCCCATAGAATCGCCACTGCCTTTAGGCAAATTCCCGTTTGGATTGGTTGATGGACTTTTACTAGGAGAAGCATACATTTAAATAAATCTTTAAGATTAAATTATTAAAATAAACGCGATGTTGATTACTGACCAATTCGTATCAGTCTTCTCGTATTACACTTCTTTCTGTCATTTCTGGTTTTTCAGTCTTGTACTGATTCACCTCAATCCTCCCACCTTTCCTTTCTGACCACGTTGACGCCATTTCTTATTTCCCTAATAAGTGCTAATTTCCAAATAAAAATCACGGATTCTATCAATGTTATGTTAACGCTTAAGCGTCTAGAATATAACTTATACATTCAATTAGAATCTTAAGAAATCTTACACATCGCATTATTTCAATAACGTCATACACTGTTATCTATTTTTTTTTTTTTGAGAGTCTCTTGAAATTATTATTTCAACAATTAGTTAAATTTTCTCTGAGATTTGGTAGTATTTACACTATTTACATTGTTCGGACTATTGTCTTCATCTTTATTGCCATGTTTACGACTTTTCAGCCGCTGTACGCTCTGTCAGATGCTAAGGATTTCAAACTCTTTATTTCGATCACTGGGGTATATCATTCTCATTCCATGTGCTAATCCATGTAGTTATCTCCCTTTAACCTCACTCTCTAAGTTATTTGTTCACCACGGCTGTTGCCTGGTATTGAACTCACAACTCTTTGGGTCAAGTCACTGGAACTAACCAACGTTTATATTTACTAGGCCATGAATAAAGGGAGATGACTAGATGGCTAGCAGAAGTGGCATTAAACATGGAATCAGAATGATATACCTCAGTGATCGTAATAAAGGGTTCGGTCTAAAATTCCTAGCACCTGAAGGAGGCGGGAGCATGCAACAGCCGAAACGTTGTAAATATGGCAATAAAGATGAAGACAATAGTCCAAACAATGTAAATAGTCATTTAATATTTGTCATTTTCAGTGAAATAAGATCATTATTTTTCGTACATAAAAATAATCTAAAATATTTTATTTGACCAAAATTTTGTATTACTTTTATCTTTATTTCAATAATCAATGGTAAAAGATTTTAAATAATTTTATAATGAAGCAAATTAAATTCGGTTATGACATTCTGTGACGTTAACTTTTTTCACTGATTAATTTGCCGACCTACGAAAATTTTGCTACGAAAAATAAATATATTTTTTTAATATTCGAACTAATATTTGCTTAAAAAGACTTTCAGTTTTCTCGACATATCACCTCTATCTTTGAAAGCACTAAAAAGAATTATTCGGATTTAAGTAATAACTTAATATTTACATTCTCTAGTTCCCACTACCTTACTAATTTTGATCTATAAAGCCATCATTCGCAACAGACAAAGTGGAACTAACTTTACTTAACCACTTCGAAGAACTCGGGTATGTATATAATTATAAAATAAATGTCAATGAGTATATGCTATAAGTAATAATTTCTTTGTCGGACTTCTGGCGATTAAACTGGCCACCCAACTCTATGTTTTTAAGTGAGGAAGGATGTTAGCAACCCGGTAGGCCAAAAAAACTAACCCTACAAAAGGGCGTAAGAAATCTTGAAGAGTCAGCGGCTAGCTAAATAGAAGCGGTGTCTTGATAAAAACACCGTAAAGAAAGCAACGGGAAACCACTCCACTCTTAATTCTAAGAATAATCGTTGATATTTACAAACAAATTATGGACGCTAACTACGTGAAGAGGGATAATTCTAAAAAAAAAAACACTGATTCCTCGATCGGTAAGACGCGAAATGCGTAACATGTGTTACGTGACATTCATCCAGCGACTGTTAACATAAACGTCGTAAAGAGAACAAAATTCCTCAGAATTTATCCCTCGCCTGGAATGATGGGCAGGTGTTATCCTGCGACTGTTTGCACCAAACAAAAATAACTCTCGGGATATGGAATGTCAAAACGTTGAACAACTGTAGACAATTGAAACATGCGAAGCAAGAGATAATTAGATTAAACATTTTGGGTAAATAAAAACAAAACATATGTGAAACGAGATTGCTGAACAACGGAGACTTTGTCAGTGACAGCTATAGAATTGCATACGTAAGAGGTGAAAATAGTGAAAAAGGAGTCGGCTTGATACTAGATTAAGACATGAAGAAATGCGTTCTGGGATACTGTCAGCTATCTGAAAGAATTATTGTGGTTAAACAGAAAGCAGACCCCCTCAACATATCGATTATAGTAGTATATGCATCGACAACACAAAGTACAGAAGAAGAAATCGAATCTTTCTTCTCCCTGCCGGCCAGGGCCCAGTGCAAGTTACAAGAAATTAGAATTATGATAATAGACCTGAACGCCGAAATAGGCAAGAAGAGTGATGTAGAAACGGTTAGCAATGTCGGACTACGAAGTTGCAATGACCGCAAAGAAAAGAACATTAAATGACCAGGTAATAACCACCCCCTGGTTTCAAAAACACTCAAGGCGAATATGGACATGGAGAAGCCCAGTAGGCGAAACGAAAAACCAAATCAAGTATATAACTATCAACAAGAGATTCAGGAACGCAGTTCTTCGTTACAAAATCTAACAAACTGCTGACTGCGGAAGCGACCACCTCCTGGTGATATGCAAATTAAGGATGACACTTCGTTGGCGGAAGAAGCCTAACACGACATCAAGACTGCAATATAGCAGACTCGTGAACGATCTGAACCTGCTGGAAAAATATACGGACAACGCGAAAAGAAAATACGAAGGACAAATTGGAAAAGGAAACACGAAATAGGACAGACTAAGGGAAGCTCTAGTGACGTCAGCAAACTACATCATCCCATTGGAAAACGTATGTAGGAGGAAAATGAATGGAGCACTGATGAGATTCTTGATATGATGCAAAGGAGACAGAAATTAATGCCAAGACATGGAACGGAATACAGGAAACAACACAAGGAAATAAGAAGCAAATACAGAAAGGCTAAAGAGGAATGGCTCAACGGCAAATGTGCAAAAATAGAGAGATTAAGCCCAACAAATAAAAAGATAAAAATAAAAGAACAGAACAAAAGCAACAGGATGCATAAAATCCAAATATGGAAGCTCATATTAGACAAAACAATATACTTCAGCGATGGGTCGAATATATCAGATATATCTTCCATGACAAGAAAGAGCAACCGACTAATAAAAGAAATACCGACGAACCAGAAATATTAAAATCCAAAGTGGAAGCTGCACTGGCCAAACTGAAAAGAAACAAAGCAGCAGAACCAGACGCCATTGTAATAGTGATGCTGGCAGCCTTAGATGAGTTCAGGAGACAGGATCACAGGAATAATAAATTAAATCTACAACGGTGGTAATATACCAGAGAAACTAAGCAGGTCGACTTTCATAGCACTACCTTAGAAGCCAGGCGCAAAGAAACATGAACTCTACAGAACAATCAGCTTAATGAGCCACATATCAAAACACCTTATCCAGATTCTGGTGAACAGAGCGCGCAGTAGAACCGAGCAAGGGATAAAACAAGAACATTCGGATTCGTCAAAGACACCGGAACAAGAAACGCAATATCTATGCTCAGAATGTTATCAGAAAGAGCAATACAAATGCAGAAGGACGTGTACCTGTCTTTTATGGACTATGTAAAGGCGTTCGACACAGAATGCCACAAAGAGTTGTTAGAGATGCTCGGCAACTTTGGCATATTCGGAAAAGTTATTAAAATAATCAAAACCTTATACTGGCAGAAAAGCTGCATATGGACAGGAAACGAGTTCAGCCTATATACGAAAATAGAAAGGGGTGTAAGACAAGGATGTGTCTTCTCACCGGATTTATTCAACCTGTAGAGCGAAACAATTCTGATAGAGCTGAAAGTGCTGCCAGGATTCTTCATTGGAGTCCATATTCTCAGCAATATAAGATGTCACAGTGCTGATATCAAACACGGAAAGGAAAATTCAAAACCTCCGATAGAAGGTAGCAAAGGAAAGCGAGGAGGAAGGACTAAACATAAAGTTCAAGAAAACTGAATGCATAGCCATCAGCAAAAACAGGAACCCAAAATGCCAACTACAAGTCGGTGATTCTAAAAATCAAACAGGTGCAGAAATTTAAGTACCTGAGAAGTGTTCTGATAGAGAGTGGAAAGTGCAACACTGAGATCCTAAGATGCATTGGCATGGCCAAGGATGCATTTTAAAAGTTATGCAAAATATTGAGAGATAGGAAAATTTCGTTGAAATCAAAGTGTACTGGACTGTGATGTAATATCTGTCCTCCTATATGACAATGAATGCTGGACGATCTCTTCAGAGATGAAAGGGAGACACGAAGCAACAGAAATATGGTTCTACAGAAAGATGCTGATGATACCATAGACCGAACATGTAAGCAAAGCCAAGGTTTTGGATAAGATGCAAACAAAAAAGTAACCTGATACTTGGCATCAAGTAGTTTCTGGGACACATAATGAGGAAAGCTGATTTGGAGAATTTAATACCCACAGGATGGATAGCAGAAAAGAGAGACAGGAGAAAGAAGCGCGAGACATACCTAATGATCTTGAGCAGGTGGATGACGGTGCAGGGTTTGAGATAGATACCAAGAGGAAAAGTGTTGAGAGCACCAAAGGATAGGGACGAATCGAAGTCCATGATTGCCTACGTCCTGAAGGGACATGGCAATTGAAGAAGAAGATCAATTTCACAAACGGTCAAAAAATGATTTCTATCATAATACTGTTTTTTAAAGCAAGCTCTTTTGAAATTTTCTCACTTTGTTTTTTTTCAATTGAAGTAGATAGATCTATCTATCGCCCGGTTCACACTCCACCCACGTCTATTGAACAGGCTAAGAGGCTCATCCCTTGTTCCCTGTTTAGGATGTGGTTTCCGGCTTTCTCTTTTCTAATCTTTTCACTATTACGTAGCCCTCTGCACATCAGTGGCGTTATCGCCTTGCTCGGGGTGATACGATTAAAACAAAAAAATACCATGCGATCCTTGTTCCGTCATCCACCTGATTAGGTCCTTCAAATATGTTATCCGTTGCTTTCCCCTGTCTCTTTTTCTCCTCTATCTGGCCTGTTAGTATCAGGTTCTCCAAGCCCTCCTTCCTCATTGCATGTCCCAGGAACTTCAGCTGTCTCTTCCTTTGTTTGTTTTTTTCAATTAGTAGATAGATCTATCTATCGCCTGGTTCACACTCCACCCGCGTCTATTGAACAGGTTAAGAGGCTCATCTCTTGTTCCCTGTTTAGGATGTGGTTTCCGGCTTTCTCTTTTCAAATCTTCTCACTTTGTTTTTCTTTTTTTCAATTGGAGTAGATAGATCTATCGCCTGGTTCACACTCCACCCACGTCTATTGAACAGGTTAAGAGGCTCATCCCTTGTTCCCTGTTTAGGATGTGGTTTCCGGCTTTCTCTTTTCCAATCTTCTCACTTTGTTTGTTTTTTTTTTTCAATTGGAGTAGATAGATCTATCGCCTGGTTCACACTCCACCCGCGTCTATTGAACAGGTTAAGAGGCTCATCCTTTGTTCCCTGTTTAGGATGTGGTTCCCGGCTTTCTCTTTTCCAATCTTTTCACTATTACGTAGCCCTCTGCACATCAGTGGCGTTATCACCTTGCTCGGGGTGATACGATTAAAAAAAAAAAGAAAAAAAAAGAAAATTTTCCTTTCTTTGAAAACTGATGAAACAATATTTTTCTTCAAGCCGCATATGTTCTGATATTCTGGTATATTTTCGTTTGGGTATCAGACATTTTGCAAAGCAATAGCCTGTGAATATTGAATTAAAATAAGTCTTTTATCAGTTACCTCTCTTGTGCTTTAACGTATTTCAATGAAAAAACCTGAAATAAAAAAATGTTTTATATTTTATTTCAAGGTAATTATGAATTGTGTTCCTAATGAATTTGTTTTTACAGGAAATAAAATTATTTTATATATATTCTTTCTCGTTCACCTTTTAAAGGAGGTTTTAATTTAATGTCGGTATGTTTGCTCTCTCTCTCTCTCTCTCTCTCTCTCTCTCTCTCTCTCTCTCTCTCTCACTCTTCTCAAAATAAGGTAGTGGGGTTTGAATACAAGAGTCATCCGGTAATGATTTTCCCCGCAGTTATGACAGTCCACAATAATTATTGAATTATTTCATTTTCGGTAGTTGGATGTTAAATGTCTATTCTAAAATTAACCACTGCAAAGATGAACGTTTTTCGTGGTCATTCATTTCGAAAATCTTTCAAAAGAAAATAGGAAGCAAACAAGGAAGGGAGAAGAGGAGGAAGGAAATTACAGAATAAACCTCGAACGGAAAAAAGGGTGATGAATAGAACAGTCATAAAATAAAACGGGGGGGGGGGCAGGAAAAAAGAAAAGAACGAAATGAAAGAAAACATATAGAACGAAAATAAGGGAGGGGAATAAAACAATCATGAAAAAAATAGGAAGGAAGGAAGGAAGGAAGGAAGGAAGGAAGGAAGGAAGGAAGGAAGTGGGAGGGAGAAAAGATGACTAAGAAAGAATGGTATAAATCCAGAGCAACAATGGAAGTGATTAGAACAGCCATGAAAGAAAAAAAGGCAGGAAGAGCGAAGAAAGGAATAAAGGAAAAAAGAAAGGAAGGACAGATGAAAAATAGGAAGGAAATCAAAAAATAAATGTACACGTACAAAGGAGGTGAATAGAAAAGTCATGAAAGAAAATACGAAGAAAGATAGGAATGAAGGAAGGAATGAATGTCATTAGAAAGAAAAGAAGGAAATTAAAAATAAATCTAGAATGGGAACAGTAGAGGCGAATAATAATCAACCGATAATGAAAACAGAAAGGAAGTAAGGATGAAAAAGCGGAAGAAATAAATTAAAAAAGTTAAAGAATAAATCTTTCAAAAAAAAATAGGAAGCAACAAAGGGAATGTGAACGGGGGGGGGGAGATAATTAAATAATTAACCTGGAACTAAAACAAGGGAGGTAAAAGAAAAAAGGAAGGAAGGAAGGAAGGAAGGAAGGAAGGAAGGAAGGAAGGAAGGAAAATGAATAGAAGAAAAATTAAATAATGAATCTAGAACGGAAATAAGGGAGGTGAACAGAACAGTCATGACAAAATTAAAACGAAGGAAGGCAAAATGTATGGAAAGAAATTAAAAAATACACCTCGAACGGGAATAAGGCAGGTGAATTGAACAGTCATGACAAAAAATTGAAACAAAAAAGGAAAAACAAAATGGAAGGAAATTAAAGAATGCATCTAAAACGGAAATAACTGAGTTGAACAGAAGAGTCGTGAGAGAAAATTGAAACGAAGGAAGGCAAAAAGAATGGAAGGAAATTAAAGAATAACTCTAGAACGGGAACAGGATGTAAATGCCACAGCAATGAAAGAATATACAATGGAAGGAAGGAAGGAAGGAAGGAAGGAAGGAAGGAAGGAAGGAAGGAAGGAAGGAAGGAAGGAAGGAAGGAAGGAAGGAATATATTAAGAATAGCAAGAACTGTGTGGCTTAGAAAGTCATGATGGTAAATACAAAGGAAGGAAGGAAGGAAGGAAGGAAGGAAGGAAGGAAGGAAGGAAGGAAGGAAGGAAGGAAGGAAGGAAGGAAGGAAATTAAAGAGTAAATCTTAACCGGGTACACTTGAGATGTTTTGAAATGTCATGAACGAAAATAAGAAAAGAACTAAAGAACGAACAAACGAGCGAACGAACGAAGGTATGAATGAGGAAAAAGCATTGAAGGAAATTAAGAAATCAATCAAGATCGAGAAAAATGGATGTGTTTAGAACCGTTTCTAAAAACAAATAAGATGGTCGGGTGGAAGATTGTAAGTTCGAAATGAAGGAAAGATTTAAGAAGATTCAAGAATGAATCTACAATGGAAAAAGGAGGAGATCAAAAGAGTCCTAAAAGAAATTAGGAAGGATAGAAAGACGGTATGAAGTTAGGCTGGAAGAATTCGTTTATTCTCTCGACAATAACATAGTCATGAAGGAAATTAAAGAAATAATTTCGAGCAAAGAAGAAATGTAATCAGCCATAAATAAAAAGAAAAAAAAGAAAAAGGAAATCCTGGGGGTAATATGGAAAGTGGGGTGGAGAAGAAGGTATGCGGGTTGGGACGAAGGAAAATGTGAGGGTCGAAGAAGGAAAATGGGAAAGGGGTAGAAACTAATTATGGAAAGGAAGAAAAGCTAAGCGGGAAGGAGGAAGTAAACGGAAGTGTGGAGAAAAGAAAGAAAGAAATTAACGAATAAATTTATATCGGAAGAAAGTTGTTGAGAGCACTAGTGAATGAAACAACAAAGAAAGAAACACACCTATTCTTCAGATAATGGACTCTCCCTCTGTTATGGGGAAACACACCTATTCTTCAGATAATGGACTCTCCCTCCAATATTAATAAGAGTTAACAGAAAGTTATTAAGATTTCTTTTGACTGCTATAGGCAGTTGAAATTAGTCGGCAGTTAGCCGAATACTAAGGAGTCAGCTTTCAGTGGAAGATTACCAAGTTCCTAACATTTTAGGTACGTTAAGTCGATATAGCAACCGACATAGCACGATTATAACTTTCAGTTTGAAAACTACTCCACAACAGAAAGAAAGAAAGACAGAAAGATAGAAAGAAAGAAAGAAAAAAAGAAATAAAAAAGTTTAAATGATAAAGAAAGTAAATTATTATTATGATCATACAAAATAAATTAATAATTAATGTCATCATATGAAATAAATTAAAAATTAATGTTATCATATGAAATAAATTAATGTGATCATATGAAATAAATTAATAATTAATGTTATCATATGAAATAAATTAATGTGATCATATGAAATAAATTAATAATTAATGTTATCATAGGAAATAAATTAATGTGATCATATGAAACAAATTATTAATTATTGTGATCATATGAAATAAATTAATAATTAATGTGATCATATGTAAAAAATTAAAGTGATCAGATGACATAAAATAATAATTAATGTTAACATATGAAAAAAATTAATGTAATCATATGAAATAATGTAATAATTAATGTTATCATATGAAATAAATGTGTAATCAATGTGATCATATAAAATAAATTAATGTGATCATATGAAAGAAATTAATAATTAATGTTATCATATGAAATAGATAAATGAACTAATTCATATAGCAAAGAAAAATGTCAATCCTTTATAAATAAAACTAAGGAAGCAGGAAATGAACGAAAGAGCCAATGAACAAACGAACGAATGTTGTCAACATAGTCATATGGAAGAGAATCAAATACATGACTGAAGCATTGCAACACTGAAAAACAAAAATATAAGAAAGAAAGAAAGAAAGAAAGAAAGACAGAAAGAAAGAAAGAGTGCAATAAACTAAACATGAAGAACGCAAGGAAATCATCATCAGATAGTCTTGAAGGAAAAACAATAACTGAATAACGATGACATCTTGAATATTTTTTTATATCGCAAACGATCTGCTGATTTTTTTAGAAACGAGGCCGCAATCAGAACTTCCCGACCACTGAAAGTTTTGAAGAAAAGAAAACTCTTCACTTAGAAAATGAAGATCGATGATAACCCTTACAATTCTCTAGAGCAACTTTACCTGCTAATGTTATCAATTCGCTGTCTACAATGAACGTCTTATTATATACTATTCCCAGTGAAAATAGATTTGTCTTCACTATTGAAGAGTAATATAATAACTTATTGCCCTTACACCTTTTTATTATTGTAGCAACATTCTGGTTGCACGTCTTTCTACTCTCTTACGTCGAGTGGTTTGGGCTTTCAGTTACGAGTCTCTCTGGAAATTAAGTTTATTTAAAGGACAACTGGCGCTGAGATGTGAATAATTACCCGACTATCGGTGAGTGTCAGACAAGCGTCTAAGAGGCTGCCTTCTGCACAGGCCCCGCTTACCACAGTGCATGCATCAGCAAACGAAAGCTAAACAAGCGTACTGTTATACAGTAAATTGTTCCGTTGAAGAAGTTTACATTCAGCAAACTCCCAGAGGGACTAGATTTAAACGTGATGCAAAAGACTAAAATAAAAGTTCGGGTTACAATAAACAAATTTGTTGGAGCAAAAAATGAAGTTTCCCGACGGTGTCCCAAAAATGAAAAGAAGAGAGGAAAGTAAATCATCTGAATGTGTAAAAATCAATAGAAACAAAAAGAAAAGGACGAATAGAAACAGAGATAGAAATAAAGAAAAAGCCTGAAAGGAAAAAGACTCGAGGAAAGAGAGAAAGAAAAAATAATGGCGAAACAGAAGAAAAGTAAGGACAAGAGATAAAAAAGGTAACGAACATTAGAAAAAAAAACATTAGAAAATACAACAAAAAGCGTAAGAAAAAGAATGAAAACAACATATGAAGAGAGTTGCCTAGTGGATAAGAAATCTTTAAAATAGAAAGTGTATTTTTATGACAAGAAAATCATCTATGGATGTTATGGCCATTACTGCTGGGTTGGTTCTTTCACCTAAAAATCCAAGACTTGTTGAATAGCTTTCGTCGCTGAAATAAATAGGCAAAGAGAAAAGGAAAGATACAGAGACACTAGAGGAACAGTTTGGACACTGATTTTATTTTTTAGATTCCAACGACCTGTTGTTGGGAAAATTCCTTCCCGAACAGTCGGCACGTCTTTACCAGTCAAAGTCCAACAGAGAAAGAGATAGAGTTTATTTTTGGCACCAAGAAGTCTCTCCTGAGAGGTTTTTATGTTTATTTTATTTTGTATTTTTATTTTGTTTCATACCTTTTATTTTATTTTGTATTTTTATTTTATTTAGTGTTTTTTATTTTCTTTCGTATTTTTATTCAATCCCTACACATCTCCACTAAAAAAAGAGAAAGAAGAAATCAGAAGAAAATGATAATGTCGAACAGTATTAATTCTTTGCTCATGTGGACTAGAATTTTACAAACCAGCAGTAAAAACCGTTTACGCTGAACTGATTAAATATTTAACCTAGAGAAATATTTCTACTTAGATAAGGCCAGATGTGTGAAAATTTAAATATCGAAGATTTCATGATCTGTATTTTAAATGATAGGAATTAAGCCGAAATAAAATGCAATCTTGATAAAATTTAAAGAAGTAAAAATAAAGCTAATCAGAAATTTGCAACGGGTGAGCTGGGTAAAAATAAACCTGATGTTAAAGTCTGATTGGCTCATCATTACAGCGATATTCTTCGGTGGGTCCTGTGTTTAAATCGAAGTAAATTTTCGTTAACTGACCTAAACAATGCCAATAATTTTACATAATAACTGAATCTAAACTTATCTATAAATGGAACTTTGTCTGTGTGTGTGTATGTGTGTGTGTGTCTTTCTGTGTGTGTCCGTTACCTATAGACTCCGAAAAGGCTGAACCGAGTTTCTTGAAAATTTACACAGTTGCACTATAAGCGTCTGCAAGTTTTCTTAGCTATGTTTTGTGTCGAGGTACCCTCGATAAATATAGAAAATAGATAATCGAAAAAATCGGGTTGTAGAAGGAGTGGTCCGATTTTAATCAAATTTGATACATAGACAAAGACATAAGAAACGATATTCAGAAGTTTCAAGATTGCAGTTTTTATAAGAGTGCAGAAAATCGATAACATATATATATATATATATATATATATATATATATATATATATATATATAGTGTATCGAGGCAGCAAGTAATTTTCTAAACATATGGTGTTAAATATAAGAAACAATGAATGTCTATTATGTTTAATCATGAGCCGTTCTAAACGTCGTATTTTTGCTTTAATTTCAGTTGAAAATAAAGACAAAATTCTCCAACATTTGGATAATTATTTATTGATTTTCTTCTAAGCTTTCGGCTCACATGAGCCATCTTCAGAGAGGTAGTTTAAACTGAAATATTATAAAATCCACCATCACCGACGATTTTATTTTATGTTGACATAAAACTCCGCTTGGCAACGGCAATAGTTACCAAAAATAATAAACGCAGTTCTTAAGTTTGCGATGCGGTTTTATGACGTCACACCGCGGGATAGCGCGAAATAACAACAAAACCATGTAGTCAAATGCAATTAATATGTTATTTCCGGATTTAAAGTTGATTTTATTGAGTGTTGGTTGTTTAGATTTGATGTACATGACCTCCAATATCTGCAGGTTCCTCTTACTGTGTGTATGAGTAAGGATCACCGTATTGTTGACCAAAATCTGTCTGATATTACCTACATGTTTATGTTTTTCAGAGAAATGTTGTTTAATAGTACTCTGATCAGAAAGATGACATGTAAGTCTACGGGAGAGCGTGGTTGTAGTAAAACCAATATATGTACTAGGTTTTTTATTAGTATCAGAGATGCAATCTCTGAATGGGCATGTAAATTGGTACACTACATTGGTTTTTTGTAGAGAATTTAGTTTAGTGCTTGTTGGGTTATTATAGACTATGAGGTCAATTGTTTTAAACTTTTTATAATATATAATGAGTTTAATTTGATTATTACTATCCATTGGTTTAACATTTCTACGTATTATGTTTTTGAGAGTTTTTTCATCTTGTTTATAATTATTATGTATTTGGTTGCAATAGTATAAGTTAATAGTGTTGTGTTTATTTTGATGTAAACCATTATTATTAATATTATCATTATTGTTAGAGCTATAGTTAATTTTGTTGAGATACATTTTAATTTGTTGATCAATAACTGAGTTAGGAAATCCATTATTGACTAGTGTTTGCTTAATGTTGTGTAATTCTTTATAAAATATAGATTTTGAAGAAGATATCATTTGTGTGCGTTGAAGTAAGTTTTTTATAACAGCTAACTTATATCGTTGGGGACATTCACTATTATAATTAAGAAGACACGAATTTATGCTAGTTGGTTTCCTATATAGAGAAGTAGTAAATTTATGTGTGCTAGAATCAATGAATACATCAAGGAATGGGAGTTTGTTATTAATATTAAGTTCTAATGTAAATTTGAGGACGGAGTGACTTTGAAATTTGTTTTTAAGATATGTAATTTGATCGATATTCTTAGCTAAAACAAAGATGTCGTCTATGTATCTTACATATATAGAGGGTTTATTGTTGCCATTATTTTATTTTCTAGATTTGCCATATAATAATTAAAAAAGAGGGGACCTAAAGAAGATCACTTCGCAATACCATCTCTTGGTGTATAAATATTGCCTAAGGGATCTTGAAAGGGTACTTGTGTGGTGCATGCTAATAATAGTTTTTTTTAATATAGTGGGTTTAATATTGATTGATGGGAGAGTAGCATGATTGTATACATCGAGGATAATGATGTTAATCCTTTCATGGACGGGGACATTGGTGAATAATTTTTGGAAATCCAAAGATGCAATTATTTGATTGTTAGGTTTTACAGAATGGAGAATCTGTAAAAATTCTTCCGTGGAATTAATACTATATTTACCAGGAAGATGGGGAGTAATTAGTTTGTTAAGTGTTTGGAAAGGTTATATAATGGTGTGGGTATTTGAGAAATGATATGTCGGAGGGGATGATCTTTTTTATGGATTTTTACATTTCCATAAAGGTAGCCGGGCTGATAGTCACCTATAATCTTTTGAAGTTTATAGGAACCTATTTCAGCAATATTTGCAGTAATAAGTTTAGATATGTTTTTTTAAGTTGGGTGGTGGTATTACTAGCTAATTTTTTAAATTTATTGTGATCGTCCAGAATGGACTGTAATTTAGAGTGATATTCCTGTCTGCTGAAAATAACAAATGTATTGGTTTTATCGGCACGTCAAATAACAACATTTTTGTTATTTTTTAAATGGGTGGCTGCTTTTATGAGAGACGTATTTATAATATATATAAAAGGCAAGATGTGTGTGTGTGTGTGTGTGTGTGTGTGTGTGTGTGTGTTTATCTGCCTGTATGTCTGTATTTTTTCTGCCCTTTTATTTTAGTTTTTGCTTCAGATTTGGCTCTAAGTAGGTATAATTGTACTAAGAAGTAGTCTCAGCCATGATACCATTTACTCAGAGGACTTATTTAGCCTTCAAAATTCAGTTTACGACGAAAAAAACTTATTTGATATCGATACCAGGAAATCAAAATTTGACTGACATCCATTCATTTTTCTTTCAGTCTACGGTTTCACTTTAACTGGAAACAACTCTTGCTTTTTAGTCTTTCGTGCCAACGTCCGAAGAGTCTGAGCTCCAGGACCATGGATTAGTTTTAAAGCTTTCATTTCACCCAAGCAACGCCGTGCTATACTGCTAGTTCTCCATAAAACAATAAAACATATGACCCAATCGGAATTATCAGCGCATTTATTTTCCTACGTTTTGGAATTACATCGTAGAACGTTTTAAAATAATAAAAAATATTTAATTATCAAGAAATATCCGACAAAAGTGAATATAGTCATGAACAACGATAAAGCTGCTGTTCCGTCAAATTTGATTCAAAAACAAAATTTATATTTTTCTCGTAGAACTGAAAACAGCTACAATGACGTACACTGAAATAAAGTAAAAAGTATAAAAACTTACTTCAATTAAAACTGCTTTTGCTTTTTGAATTTTCGGATGTAACACTACTTGGCTTCAGACGACTAGAGAGAAAAAGACGGAACATAACCGTGATAGGGAGCTGCTAATTTGATAAGATGCAAAGGCTGACGCATCGAGTGTCCAACAGCTGGCTGTCTACGCCGATCCTCAAAATATTCTTACGAATCGTCATCCCCTGCACTGACCAGTAGTGACACAGAAGGTGCACTGGGTACAAATGCAATAAAACCCCGAAGGTATTACAGATGGAGAGAAGAGTACCACATAAAATAAATTAAAAATGAAGAAACGTTTTAGAATAAGAAAGAAAGAAAATTCATAATTTTCCTGTTTCCTAATACTTTGCTTAGCTTTTCAAAAAAGCATCTTTCGCTATCTTAATGCACTTTCGAATTGCGATGTTGCACTTTCACTCCTCTGTTGAAGCACTTCCCCATATTTAATCTGTTTCTGTTTTGATTTTGGTATTTTGTAATTTGCTTGTTCGGCTGTTCTTTTTGCTGACAACTATAAATTCTATCTTCTTGCAAATGATGTTTAGTCCTTTCTTCTCGCTTTCTTTCACTGCCGTTTATAGGAGTTATTGTATTTCCCTTTCTAAGTCTGCTATCAACACTGTGTCATTTGCCTGTCTTAAGTTGTTCAATTGTGATCGCCAATTCTGCTGAGACTTCTAATTCTCGGAAAAATATAAATGTATAGGTTGAATAAATCCTGTAAAAAGACACATGTCTGCTTTACACATATTTCCACATCGACAGTAATTACATTATTCGGACTATTGTCCTCATTTCTGTTGCCATTTGTACAAGGTTTCGGCCGTTGTACGCTCCGGCCTTCTTCAGGTGCGAAGAATTTTGAACCGAACCATTTATTACAATTACTGGGGTATATGAACTTCATTCCTTGCGTAGCAGTGCCTCGTCTGGTCGTCATGAATTATCTCGTCGTACAAATGGCAACAAAGATGAGAACAATAGTCCGAATAATGTAAATAGTATAAATACTACCTCATCTCAGAAATACAGACAAATTGATCTATTATTAAACGTCGTACAAATGGCAACAAAGATGAGGACAATAGTTCGAATAATGGAAATACTGCAAATACTACCTCATCTCAGAAATATAGACAAATATAATGATCTATTATTAACAACTGTAACGGAGCACATGCTACAGGCCCTTGATGAGTCTGACGAGGCTCGCGCGGTTGCTCTGGATATCTCCAAGGCTTTCGACAGGGTTTGGCACCCTGGCCTCCTATGCAAACTACGCGGTTATGGTATTACCGGTCGCCTGCTTGACCTAATCCAATCTTTCTTAAATAACCGCAAAATAAAGGTCGTTCTGAATGGGCGTGCCTCTTCGTCCTACAGCACGAATGCTGGTGTCCTACAAGGCTCTATCCTGGGCCCAACGCTCTTCCTTATTTTCATCAACGACCTCCCAGATGAGATCAAGTCCCAAGTAGGCATCTACGCAGATGACACTACAATATACTCCCGCTCCAGTAAGAAACCTGTCGTGGCGGACAGACATAATCTCGCTGCTGACCTTGAGCGGGATCTACACTCTGTGGTGAACTGGGGCAAGAAGTGGCTTGTCAACTTCAATTCCTCTAAGACCAAGCTGTTGTCTGTCAACCATTACAGGCAACCTCTTCTGCCTCCCATAAGCATGGACCAGATGATTCTCCCGGAGAGTAATACACTACGCCTCCTCGGACTTACCCTGTCCTCAGACCTCAAATGGAAGCACTATATTGAATCCATAGCAAAATCTACTGCTAAGAAGATTGGGTCACTATGTCGATCCAGGATGTTTTTTCCACCTGAATCCATCCTGCATATATACAAGTCAACCATCCGTCCGTGCATGGAGTACTGCTGCCATTTATGGTCAGGTGCCCCTGCCGTTCTCCTCAGTGTTCTTGACAAGCTCCAAAGGAGAGTCTGTAATGTGATAGGTACTGAGCTGGCGACTCGTCTGCAGCCACTTTCCCATCGTCGAAATGTGGCCTCCCTCTGTCTCTTCTATAAATACTTTCATGGCTTTTGCTCGGATGAGCTTAAGTCACTGATGCCTCCTCAACAGGTGTTTACCCGTGCAACCAGACTGGCAACTGGGTCCCACCCATTCACAGTCAGGTTAGTCAAACGCAGACGACAATTCTACTCCTGCAGCTTCCTCTCTCGCACTTCCCGCCTGTGGAACTCACTCCCGTATTCTTGCTTTCCTGACGGCTACGACCTCCAGAAATTTAAAAGCAAAGTTAATACTCACCTACTAACCACTGGACTCTAGCTCTCTCCCCTCCCCTGTATAATCTTCACGTTCTCTCCGCCCATGTATCTGTCATTGCACCTGCTTTCTCAGCTTTCTATTGTTCCTTTCTAACTAGCTTGTACTCCTCACTCTTTTCTAATTAATCTTTCTACATTTGTGTAACCCCCTGCACATCAGTGGCGTTTCTGCCTTGCTCGGGGTGAAATGATTAAAAAAAAAAAAAAAAAAAAAAAAAACGCCGTACAAATGGCAACAAAGATGAGGACAATAGTTCGAATAATGTAAATACTGTAAATACTACCTCATCTCAGAAATATAGACAAATATAATGATCTATTATTAAACGTCGTACAAATGGCAACAAAGATGAGAACAATAGTCCGAATAATGTAAATAGTATAAATACTACCTCATCTCAGAAATACAGACAAATTGATCTATTATTAAACGTCGTACAAATGGCAACAAAGATGAGGACAATAGTTCGAATAATTGAAATACTGTAAATACTACCTCATCACAGAAATACAGACAAATATAATGATCTATTATTAAACGCCGTACAAATGGCAACAAGATGAGGACAATAGTCTGAATAATGTAAATACTGTAAATACTACCTCATCTCAGAAATATAGACAATAAGAATGATCTATTATTAAACGTCGTACAAATGGCAACAAAGATAAGAACAGTAGTCCGAATAATGTAAATACTGTAAATACTACCTCATCTCAGAAATATAAACAAATAGAATGATCTATTATTAAACGTCGTACAAATGGCAACAAAGATGAAAACAATAGTCCGAATAATGTAAATACTGTAAATACTACCTCATCTCATAAATATCGACAAATAGAATGACCTATTATTAAACGTCGTACAAATGGCAACAAAGATGAGGACAGTAGTCCGAATAATGTAAATACTGTAAATACTACCTCATCTCAGAAATATAGACAAATAGAATGATCTATTATGAAACGTCGTACAAATGATAACAAAGATGAGGACAATAGTCCGAATAATCTAAATACTATAAATACTACCTCATCTCAGAAATATAAACAAATTCTACATCGACGTTAACATAAATGTAACTTGTTTAATATGCATAAAGTTACCAAACTTTAAAACAATCAAAATGGTTACAAATTAGGATTGGAAAATTAATAACATTTTCTACAAGAACAAAAATTTGAACACTAATTTAATTATATCCTCTAATATCACTAGTTTGAATAAAATTATTCATTGCAAGAATACAACGTCATTCTATTACTCCAAGTTAAGCTTGATCAATGATAAACTTTATAATACCAAGCAAACATGGAGTTGATTTGTTTTTCTTAGTCGAAGATGATTGTAACTTCAATTAAGTGGTCCTAGGGATTCAATACGGCAATGAATCTACAACTGATGCATGAAGACGATGAGAATTTATTTTTTATTTTCAGTGTTGTGGATCCCGGGAATGGGAACCGCACAAAATAAAGGAACAACAACCAAAATTGGAGACAGAAAAATATGTAAATTAACGTAAAGAATACAAACTTGAACGAGGTTAGTAATCCAGGAATACGATTAGTAGGAAATATATATATATACAAGTCTCTGAAGTGAAGCCGTAGTAGGTTTAGTATGTCCACGTCGGAAGCTGTGTAATAATATTCTGCTATGAGTGGAGCTCAGAGCTACTATGAACTACTGACGCTGTATTCTCCGTGAAACCTCGGTATCTATCGGTATCTCTCGGTATCTGACGTTATCTGACGTATCTCTGTCTGCATCTCTCGTAGAAGGAGTATATGCATACTCTAGACGAGTCTATTATTATGGAAAAAGGGAATATCCCAGAACAGTTATTTTACCCAATACAAAAAGCTCAATCAACGCTCAAGGTAGAAGCCGAGTGAAATTTTTGTAGGGGAGGGAGAAATGCATATTATGAGGTGTATTATGGATATCGGGTGACCCTGAACTTGAACATGACCAAGATTATAGTTGTTGAGGAAGCATCCTCACGGGAGTGTGTTCCAAAACGTAACAGTTCTTGAAAAGAAGCTGTCGCTTCGATTGAAACCTACTCCTTGTAGAAGGAACCCCAAGTAAATGTGGGATGGTTTGCCATTGTGAACACAGTTGCTGGCTGTGAAGTTCTGAACTGGTGGACTAAGAAATATAATTTTTTGAACATTTGCCATAGAAATAGCGATAGGGTAGTGAAAGGCAATATTTTGTCTGTGGGATAAGAGTCGCAAGTTGGAGAAAAATTCATCAACCACAAGGCCGCGAAAGCACTTTGGTAACTCTGTCGATGCTGAACAGTGAAGAATGAACAGCACCAGCCCAGACAAGACAACTCCATACTTAGTCTGATTAGATTCTTATAAAGATAAAGCCAGTCAGAAGGATTTGCGTATTACCTAAAGCGATACATATTCTGTATCAATGGTGTCTCGAAATTATTAATCGGAGATCCAAGTTTCAATTCCATTAATTTCTCTTATGCGCAAATACCATTGGGAAATGTATTTATCTTTCCTCATCTATGGGTTAATTAGTAAGATTTATATCACTAAAATTATTATCATGTCCGAAAAAGATTCTTACAATCTAAAAATATTTTAAACAAGCAGCCAAGACTTGATAAACAATAGAAAATGAAGCAACCAACCAGTTCAAGTCGGTGGGCATCGGCTGGTGTTTGTCTTGAAGAAGGTACGGCCTTTCAGCCGGGATCAAGACTTGCTCAAGACACCCTACGCATGAAAAGATACCTCACTGAATGTCAACACATGTATCCAAAGAAATATGGATGTGCGTTGTGGTGCAGTGGATATCGGCTCAAAACAAGAAATCGGTTAGCCGAGTTCGAAATCCAGTTGAATTCCTTGCATTCACTTACGCACAAATACCCTTGGGAAAGATATTAATCCGTCACTCCCCTTCAGTTATGGGTTAAATAATAGGACAGATTGGGTTCTATAGCCTTGGTCGGCAACCAGTCTACCGCAGAAAGCAATGGCAACCTACTTCGGGATAATCTTCTGCCCAGTCAGTCATGTCTCTTTCAAGATATGATCGCCCAAAGCGTGTATCACGTATGGCACTTAACTGACTGACTGAATATAATAGTTGGAAACATATTTAAAACTTGTACTGGACATAAAGTGGAGGATTGGTTTTCTATTGTTAGGAAGCAATAAACTGATCCCTTACTAATTATTACTTGATAGAATAATGTAATATAATCTATCTCTTCTTCCTCCAGCTATGAGTTAAATGACAGAACAGATTGGGTTCTATAGCTTTGGCTGGCAACCAGTCTACCGCAGAAAGCAATGGTGACCTACTGCAGGATAATCTTCTGCCAAGTCAGTCATGTCTCTTTCGAGACATGATCACCCAAGCGTGTATCACGTATGGCACTTAACTGACTGATACAGAGAAAAGCTAGTCGGGTGCTCAGCTGCGCAGTGACCCTACGACCACACTCGATTAAGCGACCAACGATGAGGAGGAGAAAGAATAAAGAAGCATTATCCTAACTAAATACCAATTTCTCTTATCTATATTTTTGAAAATTAATTTCTAAATAAGAATGCATGCCGGACTTTGTTTGCATAATAATAATATTTCCTTATATTTTCAATATTTCTTCATTCCTAGCCGTTTTACTCGTTATGCATTAAGAAATTTAGTTCGCTATGTCGTACTAGAAAATATTTATCACCAGAATCTAACATATTTATAAATCTACCATTCGTCCTTCCTTTGAATAATGTTGCCACGTATTGTCTGGTGCTCCTGCTATATATTTAGAAATTCTTGATAAAATCCGAAAAGAATCTGCAATGTTATTGCTCCTGAGCTGGCATCTCTGCTTCAGTCTCTTCTCTGTCGTCATAGCCTAGCTTCCATGTGTCTTTTCTTAAAATACTTTCATGGTAATTGCTCTGATTAATTTTTTTCATTTTTAAAGTTGTTTTTTTATTCCCCACTCTAAAATTGTACATATATATATTTCTATTGCTAGTTAGGACTACATAGAGAGACCTTGAGGTATTATGGTGATAGTAAGAATAATAAGTAAGAATGTACTGTTTTGGTGTATGGAATGCTGGGGTATGTTTGGGTCTGTAACTGTGGCTAAGAAAAGACAGATTGAAGAACAGCTTTCTCTTATCCCCCGTTTTGGCCTTGTGCCACATTTTTATATA
This sequence comes from Ascarosepion bandense, assembly GCA_037127315.1. Lineage (NCBI taxonomy): Eukaryota > Metazoa > Mollusca > Cephalopoda > Sepiida > Sepiidae > Ascarosepion > Ascarosepion bandense. Next base: position 508,423 of record JBBBDQ010001003.1, on the reverse strand, counting down.
TTCAAAATAAATATTAATTTCCTCTGTGGTAACTAGACTTAATGAATTTAAGCGCAGTACTAAATTGGCGGCAAGGTCTCGTAATTTCACAGTTAGAATGACTACAACCGTAAGTTCTATGCTTAGAGTTTCTTCTATCGTACTTTGCGTTCGTGGAACTCTCTTTTGGCTTCTTGCTACCCAGTCAAATTTAATCTTCAAAAATTTAAATGCAATGCCAATCATTATCTTATGTATACTTGTTCTTTTACTGTCCTCTTTTCTTTTCTTTTTTTCACATATTCTCTAAAAATAGGTAACATTTTGCATCGTAGTGGCTTTATTGCCTTACTTAAAGAGAAATGTTTAAAAAAGTAATTTTATTTTTACTCTGATGAAAATATTGACAATAAACGTTGATATAATTAAATATTAATTGTTCTGTATTTTACCAGACATTAATCTTGGATATTATATTAAACACGTGTTATATAATTTTGCTTAACCTTCAATTAATTCTTTACAAACACCCGGTATAGAAAAAAAAAGTAGCAATAACAAAACAAGAAGACCTATCACACCAACACGTGTCGACCTGAAAAACTAAACAATTGCGTTGTGAACGAAAAACCATTGACCATCAAACACCGGAATAAATGAAGACAAATGTGTGTCTTACATTTTCTAATGTAAACACTTTTCCTGGCTTAGAAGATTGCATTTTTCTTAATTATGCAAGAAAAAAAAAAAAAAAAAAACGTAGGTCTGTATATGAAAACCTTCAGATCATCAGAGTCAGATCTCTCGTGACTTCAGTCCTGAACCGACACGAAGACATCGTAATAGTTTTAAAAGATCGGAGAATTTGCTTGGCAATAACCAAATCTCTGAATTGATGTTTGCACAATGGAATTAAGTTAAACAGACTCCTGTCAAATCTCACGACACTCGATTCCGAGAGTAGAGGATACTAAGTCTTTCGGTGAGTAAAGATTCTCCAAAGTAAACAAGTAGACTTTAGGAAAGGAAAGAAAATAAAGAGATCAAATCGGAAATCTTAGGAAAGACATTTAGACGAGAAAACAAAGTTGTTTCATTGAAAAATACCAGTAGAAAATTTTAGAAATGCTAGTGACAAACCTCACGAGAATTAGGCAACTTGGGCAACCTACTATGTTATATTATACATACAAAATAAATATCTGCAGTCATTTCTATAAGAGCATAGTGTTAATTATTTAAAAAGCTTTCTTTGACATATAATATCGTTGTTAGCCGCGTTGAGAAATGTCTTTAAATTTGGTTTCTTCTCCATCATTTATAAATATCTTGTCAGGCAAAACTATGAACTTCTTCTTAGATTTTAGAAATATTCAAAAGTTGAATGAATTTAAACTTTCTCTGTGAAACACATCTGAAAAAATAATAATTTTAATAATTTTTATGTCTTAAAAAATCAGTTCATCTCGCTCTACAGAAGGATACTGAGAATACCATGGACAGAGAATATGAACAACGAGGAAGTTTTACGGTAAACTGTAACCAAAAAACATGTAAAATCAGAAATAGACAGTTGAAATTTCTGGGATGGCAATTATGAAAGACGTTTCAGAATAATTGACACTAAAGGACAGATTTATGGCAGAGGAGAAAAGAGTGGATGACCCCTCACACAACTTTGTGTTCGGGGATATCGGAAGAGGGAATGGGAGGATTAGTAAAAAGAAACAAATTGCTAGAGCTTCAAAGGATAGGAAGCTGTGGAGAGCAATGATATTTTAAGTCCAGAATGAACGAGCTACAAGAAAGAAGAACAACAAATTTCTATTACCCCTGAAGTTCTTTTCTTTTGTGGGTCTTATTTAAAATATTTGTCCAGAAGATATCAAAATCCCAATCTGTCTCACTTTTTTATACATGTTTCTAAAGAAAGATAGACAGGGACCCCATACTAACGATATAGAGATCACTCACACACACACACACACACACACACACACACACACACACACACACACACACACACACACACACACATGTGAATAATTGTAAATAAAAATAGAATGTTTCTTTTGTTAATATTGCACAATAACATGTGCCTCAAATGAATTGAAAAATATCTAATAATTACTTATATTGCAATTTCATCAATGAAAGAATAAAGAAAATTTAGGGTGATTCGGACGAGTTCAGCTTTGCTTCCTTGCCTTGTAAAATTTTGCAAAGTAATAATAATAAAAGTACCATTATATTTTTATTTGGCAATAAATACTAAAAATTGTATGAAATACATCATTTCTTTAAAAAAAAAACTGGGGTAGCCTAATAATTATGACCGGTAGTACATATATATATATATATATATATATATATATATATATATTGTATCTTCTTGGTTTCCATCATGGTCTCTCTCTCTCTCTCTCTCTCTCTCTCTCTCTCTCTCTCTCTCTTCTTTGAATATCTTATATCAATGAATAAGAACGAAGAAAATAATAACGTTCATTCATATATATATACATATATATATATATATATATATATATATATATATATATATATATATATATATATATATATATATATATATATATATATACAAATGAATAAAGAACGAAGAAAATATTTGCAACGTTCAAAACATCAATTTAAGACATGGCTCAATACAGAAATAGAGCAATAACTATTTATTATCAATTATACTTTACAAAAGGTACAAACTACAATTTGCTACAAAATTGTACACTTTGTTTCGCCAATGAAAAAAGAATGTCTCATCAAGTAGTTAATAATGATTTCTATTAACTAATGATCATTAGTTAATAGAAATCATTATTAACTACTTGATGAGATACTATCTTTCAATGTCGAAACAAAATGCACAATTTTGTAGTGGATCGTAGATGTTCTAAAGTATAATTTATATATTAAGTAAATAATTCATAGAGGTTTTTTCAACCTCAACAGAATGAAGAAGGCACTGGACGGCCGTTTCCTCCTATACTTGAGACTCGTTAGCAGTGCGCATCCTCTACCAGGAATTGAAACCCAAACAGTTCCTTTATTAAGCGAAAGCCGTACCAACAGCACCACACACCCCGATGACGAATAATTAACGAATAAAACTCGGTATAGCGCCGCTCATTCACATATTCTGTGGTGGAACTCTGCTGAGCTCTTTTTACCCATAGGACTGTGCCTCCGAGAGCCACGACTATCACCAAGCCGCTCTAAGTGGAGCATTAGAAACCGGTTCAAGCTACGATATACAGATTAGAAATTGTAGGAGGGTTTTAAATATTAGTAATTCGTCGAGTTTTCTTCAACCTCAACAGAATGCAGAAATATATATATATATATATATATATATATATATATATATATATACTCGCAGTATAGCCCGGCGTTGCTCGGGTGTAATGAAAGCTTTAAAACTAATCCATGGTCCTGAAGCTCAGACTGTTTGGACGTTGGCACGAAAAACTAAAAAGCAATAGTTGTTTCCAGTTAAAGCGAAACCGTAGACTGAAAAAAAAATGAATGGATGTAAGTCAAATTTTGATTTCCTGGTATCGATATCAAATAAGGGTTTTTCGTCGTAAACTGAATTTTGAATGCTAAATAAGTCCTCTGAGTAAATGGTAACATGGCTGAGACTAAGAACTACAATTATACCTATTTAGAGCCAAACCCGAAGCAAAAACTAAAATAAAAGGGCTGAAAAAATTAGAGACATACAGTCAGATAAACAGACACACACACACAAACATCTTGCTTTATATATATATATATATATATATATATATATATATATATATGTTATCGATTTTCTGCACCATTGTAAAAACTTCAACCTTGAAACTTCTGAATATCGTTTCTTAAGTCTTTGTCTATGAGTGTATCATATTTTATTACAATCGGACCACTCCTTCTATAACCCGATATTTTCGATTATCGATTTTCAATATTTATCAGGGGTACCTTGACACAAAAGCTAGCTAAGGACACACGCAGACGCTTATAGTACAACTGTGTAAATTTTCAAGAAAATCGGTTCAGCCGTTTCGGAGTCTATGGGTAACCGACACACACACACACGCGCACATATACACACACACACACACCAAGTTCTATTTATAAATAAGTTTATATATATATATATATATATATATATATATATAGAGAGAGAGAGAGAGAGAGAAGGAAGAGAGAGACCATGAGAATCAATTTAATAATCCGTTCGCAGCTTATTGCGCGCCGAATATTTTGGGGGTGGGGTTATCTCCAAATAAATCTATGTCTATTATTAATATCGGATCCTCAGTAAAATTCTACAATCTTATTCGTTTCTGGATTCTATTAACAAATATTTGCAATACTTAAATAAAAAAATAATAAAAACAAGTATACAACATACACATAAAATTTCATCTGTTGATGACTCTTTCATCAGATATATTCCAGGACTTTTACGTATATACATAGATGAACTCACATATATAAGCGTGTGTGTGTGTGTGTGTGTGCGCGCGTGTATGTGTGTGATAACAAGAACAAAGATGAGTACAATAGTCTACATGTAAATAATGTAAATATTTCATCGAATCAGTCACGTAGACAGTAAAGCAAGACACTTTTAAAATCATTTTCTTACAGGTTTTTCCATTATTTTATTCCATTTAAGAAAATAATTACTTTGCCACTGTCTGTTAACTCAATTTGGTTGGTTCTGCCATACCAACAAATACATCGAACGAAACTCATTCCACAGGCGTATCTCGTATCACAAGTTAACCTAGTCACACGCAACTACTTCTTGCTGTAAGAATTTGATCGCCATGGCAACAAAACCCCATATCCTGAACAATACGAGACAATCATCATTTTAAGACTATTTCTTTCCTCAAATTTGTCTATGGTTGCTTCTCAAAGCTCGACCTTCATTTCTTCGATAAATCCTGAAGTTCAGTCAGAAATACAATTTGAGGAAATTATTTATCTTTTCATTGGCTCATGAAAACGACCACATAGCCTGGGATTAGCGTCTGGATTATCAGTGGCTTTCTTTGAGATTCTGCTTACATTAACTTAGAAATTTTCTAGTTCCGTTTCTATCGTTTATGCTCGCAGCCTCGTTTTGAAATATCTTTGATACGATTTGACCATCAAAATGTAATAAGCTCAGAGCCGCCATGAATTATAAGATTATACGAAACGTCATGAGCAGAAATTTATTGATTCATAATTTAAATCTAATACCAAGATTTAATAATTCGTTTCTGACAAAAGTTTAGATTAACAAACATTATTCGATTTTAATTGCTATTAATGATATCAAGTAAAAATTTTAAATAAATTTATAAGCAAGTCAGTTACGTAACAAAAAAATCAATGACATTACTCACTTATTGATATATTTTGATATAAGCATCATGAAGTAAAAAGAAGTAATTTCAAACGAAACGTAAACTGATATCCATTATCTTGGAGACTAGTCTTTAATTGGGAATGGCTTAACGGAAGTCTATCAGTAGTCAAGACACAAATTTAATCATGTTCCCGAAATGCTTGAGGTGTCGTCTACGAAAGAAGAGCTCCAAAAATATAAATATTTGACCAAGGAAGTAACAGTAAAATGGAAAATATGACTGATAAAAAATGAAAATTTTATTACTTTCTCTCGGAATTTAAAGTAATTAAGCGTGTGTTTATATAGGTTTATTTTACTTTGAAGAATAGAAATCTGTATAGAAATGAAATTTAGAATGTAAGATTATAAATAAATTCAAAAGAAACATTTGTAGTAAAAATTATGAACTTTCTATAGATAGATAGATAGATAGATAGATAGATAGAATTGAAGGGTGCTACAAGATTGGCAGCTAGGTTTTACTGCTTAACTGTTGAACTAGCTATTATGACTTTGGATAAGTTCTCGCTGATATGAAAAGTAGTTTTATTTACAAAAATTAGTAAGAAACATGTCACTGAAAGTATTGTCCATCGCTAGCCACTACTTTTTACAATCTTTCTGACAGCATTTGAATTCCACGTCGGAAAAAAGACACGTCTTATGAGGCTAACCGCGTGTCTTTTTGGCATCTTCATAAGAATGAAAGTTCTGCTCAGCCAGGCCATGTGCCACCGATCGGAACAAGTGTTAATCGGACTAAGCAATGCCTGATGAATACGGCGAGTGGGGTACAGCATCCCATTTAGCGTTTCCAAGTAGGTTTTCATCTGTTTTAAACACATGTGGTGGACTAGCGTTGCCATGTTGCAAAATCACTTTGTCGAGTATAGCGTCCGTTTTCTCTTCACTCGTAGGTTCAAACGCATCAACTGTATTCGCGTTCAATCCTCCGTGACGGTTTCAGTCGGTTTAAGCAGCTCATAATAAACTAAACTCAGTTGATCCCACCAAATGTAGAGCAAAAGTTTCGAATCATGGATATTCGGCTTTGCCGCCGATGATGATGCATAGCCGGTCTTACCCCACATTCTTCTAAGCTTAGGGTTATCGAAATGGATTCACTTTTCATCGCCGATCACGATACGATGCAAAAAAACTTTCTATTTCTGAAGTGAAACAGTTGTTCATACGTGACACGACGCCACTCGACGTCCCTCGGCTTCAACTCGTACGGCACCCAATGTCCTTGTTTTTTAATTATTCTTAATGCTTTTAAATGTTTTGAAACTGTTGTGTGGTCAGCTGTTAATGATTCTACAAGTTCAGCTTGTGCCTGACATGAGTCTTCATGAAGTAATGCCTCCAATTCTTCGTTTTCAAAATTTTTCGGTGCGCTAGTGTGTTCTTTATCTTCAGCAAAAAAAAAACATTATTTTTGAAGCATCGAAACCAATCTCTGCATGTTGCTTCCGATAGAGCATGGTCACTGTAAGTCTCAACAAGAATTTTATGAGTTTAAGCTGCATATTTATTTTGAATAAAGTAGTGCAGTAGTATTCCCCACTAATACAGTTTCTTTGGCGCAAAACCTTTCACGTTTAACACTATGAAAAGCAAAGTTGTTTAAACTTCGGCGAAAAGACATACACTAAATTTCAAGCTTGCTTATAGAACCTCCTTACAGATGCGTTACCATCTGAAACTACAAGCACGTAGTTCTGAGAATACGATCTGTTGGAAAACAGTGATAACTTATTCAAGGCCCTAATAAGATGCAAACGTCATTTATATTCAATTTCTTTTCTCACTTTTTCTACCTGTGGAGCTCCCTTCCGATCTTGCTTCCCTGATAACTGCAATTTTGAAAAAATTTAAATGCAACATCAATCGCCATCTTTTCTCACTTTAAAGTCTGTTCCTTTTTCCCTTTCCTCAATCATCCCCATCTCAATCTTTTCATTCTCATTCACTTTCACTCCCTGGCGTTTTTTTGTCATGTTGTTGTTTTACTATGGGTGAAACAAATTAAAAATGTATGAAATTTCTACTAAACAAAAAAACCCTTCCTCTATGGATAAAATAAATAATTCAGTTCGCAATAAAATCTTCTTATAATATCATTTAAAATACTGTTCCTTAAACTCGAATGTGATTATGACTCTCCACAAATTCCCCTTCTTTTCTGTGAATTACCGTGAATTGTCGGGAGATAGACTCCCGAGTTTTCCTTCTCCTAGACTGATTGTTACATAAGATTAGATAGTCCGCTTAACACATAAACTTGACAGGTTCAAGCCTTTCTTAATGTCATTTGCTCGAAAGTGAATGAAACAGACTATGAATGAAACCTAGAACTTGAACTTTGATCACCGCTTACACTTTCCGGGTCGATATTCCTTACACCACCTGCACATCCATATAACAAGTATCTTTTGTTTTTTAATGACGTATACTTATGGTTTTTACATTTACATAATTTTTTCTCATTACTTCCCTGATCGACACTATACAGACACTTCTTTTCGTTTAAGCCTAAAAAGAGATGCAAACATGCTTGCGTCTGTCTAATCAGAGTTTAACCGATTTAGAAAACGAGAGAAAATTAAAATTTGTTTGCGTATTTAGCATTCAAACAGATGTGGTAAAGGTTTTTAATTCCATAAAATTTTGCTGAAATCATTATTTTCGCCAATCTCCCTTTTCGTGTTCCCCTCATGCAAAAGAAAAATGGCATCAAAGCCCTGAGGAATTTTATAAATTGTATAAGGCAAAAATAAAAAAAATCTCTTTCATGAACTTGAACGAGAAATAATAATCCCTAAATCATATGAAATTGACTTCAAATAATCAGACTGCCAATTTGTTGTTTTGTTCGTTTCATAGCAAATCTTGTATATATGAATGGATTTTTGTTTTTAAAAATCCGCAAATGTGTTTCATTATTGACAAAATCAGCTAACGAATAAATCTAGTTTTCCTTTAACCTTATCCGACGAGTCTGGTTTGTTTGTTTTAGCAACTAATGGACTAACAAAGTGATTAGGTCGCTATAATAAACATCAGGGTGCCTAGACGAGTACTTAATTCGGAAAACCTCACTAACGAACCGGCATTGTTGACAGCAAATCCCGTCGTCTCGTAGAAGATCAAACTGTAACATTTCTTAATGCAAGATTTCAATTAGAATTTCACTCAAGTTGAAATGCACGAAAACGGAAGTGACGTTAGTTTACCGGATGAGAATAGAAATGTTTAATAAAAAAAAATGAACCATAATCACAATTCCACAAGAATTGTGGAATAATCTATTCAACCCCGGCTCTCAAGACACCGAAATATTAATACTGAGTCGTCAAATGATTATTAATCGCCATGTTTTTTAGAACGAGAAAATTAATTTAAAAAAGGTTGAAGAATTATGATTGGTGGACAATTCGAATAACGGATTTCGGCTGATTGAGCGTGCAAATTAATTGTGGGGAATTGGTTTACCCAAAGGATTACTCTTTTCCTCATTAGTCATCGTGACATGTCATTAAAAGGGTCTTTTTAAACCAAAGCGCAACAAATGATATCAATCATAAAAATAAAGTGAGCAAAAAAACCGCATTTTTATCACTTCATCTGGAGCAAGGCAACAAAGCCACTAACTCGCATGAAGTTAATGAGTGTAAAATAATATATCATTGTTAAGAACCATTATTAAGTCATTAGTTCTGATCTGGTATTTCGACTTCACTCTCTTTCCCAACTTCTTAATTTAGCTTCTTTCTGCCTTTTCTACAATTACTTTCATGTTAAATGTTCTGATGAACTCTCGTCTATAAATTTAAGCGCAGTACTAGATTGGCGGCAAGGTCTCATTATTTTACAGTTTAAATGACTAGATGTAAGCGTAAGATCTATGCTAACAGTTTTTTGTTTTTTTGTTTCGGTTTTGTTTTTTTTTCGTTTTTTGTTTTTTTTCGCACTTCTCACTTTTCGACTATTTCCCAGGTTTCTTGCCTTCCAATCAAGGTTGAATTTCAAAAATTTAAGGGTCAATTGTTATCTTTTGTTTTATAATTTCTTGTTCTTTTCTTGTTCACTTCCTTAACAATGTTTTTTTTATATTATTTCACATCTAGTAAGCAGCAAAGCACTTATTGTAAAATTTAGAATGAACAGGAGTCAGTTCAATAGCACATTTCTTAATGACAATTGCAAAGATACCAATCAAGATTACATGCCTTTAGAAATGATAGCAGAACCATCGACGATGTTGTATGTATATCACTCAATAGGGACGAGATGGGGAGTCAAGCAAAGATACTCCAGATGAGTCAAAAGTAGAATTTATAGAGAATTTATGAGGCAGAAATTCTGCTTTATCAGTTGAAGATGCTAACACCTCAAATAGAGTGAAGAGAGGAAAGAGAGAGATGACGTACGCTTATTTAACACCATATTTTATAGCCACCAGTAGTCACGAGAGCTAAAGTTGTTTAAGGCTACACGGTGCCTCATTCTATCTGCGAACAAAGACCTAGCCTATTTCAGAACACGTTTACAATCATTACGAGCAGACAAAAACCGATTTGTGATTAGAACTATCATGCTGGAACACCCGATGAAAGTTTTTTCTGTGAGCGCTACCGACTGAGAAAAAAAAACAGAGTACACCAAGAATATTGTACCTTTACGAAAAGAAAGTATTGATGCAGGCTTTAACTCAAGAAGAAAGCTCTGTGGCACAATTCTCGATGGGAAGATTAAGAATATCAATCCAAGAGGCATCTCAAAGAAAGTCAAAAAATTAATCCTATTTGGTACGCTGGTACCAGAAAGAAATCTTGTAAATAAGAGGTTTCTTTCTAATAGACGTTGCAAAAGAAATATGAACAGAAATGATTGCGTGCGTGATCCGTATTGCCAAGAGGACAGGGTTGTGATGCACGACAAGAGCTGAGAGAAGAGAAAAGGAACAAATCGAATAAAGAAGCATGTGGATCAGATTTATTAAAAAAAAAACGAATAGAAAAATGCAGTTTAATTAAGAGAATGAGAAACGGAAAAATTCAAGGTCTAAATATTAGCAGCATCAGAAATATTAGAATGCTTAAGTCACTTAAACTGTTCGCAGATGGATATAGGCATAGTGAGAGCGTGGAGAGAGAGAGAGAGAGAGTGCCATCTCTATATTATCAGAAATTTTGTCGAATATATTACATTCCTGAGAAAAAGAATAACGATAAAATAAAAAGAGATAACAGGAGTGCAATAACAAAAGTCGAAAGCACATGAACTAATTCAAGAGGTTCAAATGATTTAAGAGACAATTCCCTTGCTATTGCTTTTCTTGCTAAGATTTTGCCGGATATAAATGCCGAGGTCACACATATGTCTGCTATAACGTCATGAAAAGAATCCCAATTGGTACGCTGGTAAGAGATAGAGAGCGGTGAGAGAGAGTGCCATTTCTATATTATCAGAAATTTTGTTTAATATATTACATTCCTGAGCAGAAGGAGTGTGATAAAAGAAAAAGAGATAACTAACAGAGTGCAATAACGAAAGTCGAAAGCACATGAACGAATCATCTGAGAACTCAAAAAACAATTTTCTTTCATTTGGAAGATTTTCCAGGATATAAATGCCAAGACTATGCTTATGTATGCCAGAATTCTTTCGATTAAAAGAAAAATATCCTAGAACAGAGATCCCATGAATAACTTTATTTAATTTTGCAACGTGCGAAGATATCAGGATAACGTTTAAAGAGAAAAGATTCTTCATTACAGAAATTTGAACAAATTCCACGAAAAAAAAAAACTGAGAGAGGTAATTGATTTTTCACTTACTAGCTTAGTCTTATTTGCTTTCATTGTATCACTCATGAGATTCTTCTTTTTAAACGAAAAAGATCAAGATAATTTTCACTATCTGTCGTCTATGGCAATTTTGACTGGACAAATGTTGACTAAGACTAAAGCATAGCGTGTCCTCAGGGTTGTCCTCAGAAATACATGCAGAAACACCTACCCATGCGTGACATGTCAATACAAATATCCCGATATTGTGCAACTGTTGATTAGAGCAGCCTCTCTGTGCTACCAAAGAGTTCGGGCCCCCTACTATCGATCGGATACCGCAACCAGAAAAGTGCGAACTCACTACTCTGATAATGAAATGTCGCAGTCACTAATCAGTCAGATCATCAAAAAGTTAAATAATTATGGCCATCCAAGAAATAGATAGATAGATAGATAGATAGATAGATAGATAGATAGATAGATAGATAACAAATTAAAAACAATTCAATAATGATAGTACGTAAGCTGAAAAAAGATGATTTTCTTAAACTACTTGGAAAAAAGATCAGAATTTCAACGAAGATAAAAAAGGAAATAGAACATGAGAACAAAAATAAAGAAAGATAAAAAAATGTCTGATTATTGCGTTTAGACATGAAACTTACTGTCACCATTTACTGATAACACCTATATCCACACTGGTTGTATTTATACATACATACATACATACATAAGGAGAGAGGCAGACAAATAGATCTGAATATATATATATATATATATATATATATATATATATATATATATATATATTTCTTTTTTTTAATCATATCACCCCGAGCAAGGCGGTAACGCCACAGATGTGCAGGGGGCTATATAAGAGTAAAACCACTAGATAGAAAAGAGTAAAGAGAAGGACAAACCATTTAGAAAGAAGCAAGAGAAGCGAGGGAATACAGGTGTGATGACAGCTGCAGAGGTGGAGAGAAAGGAAAGGATATACAGGGTGGTGAGGAAAGGACTAGGGTCAAATGGTTAAGAGATGAGTATTGACATTGCATTTGAATTCCTGGAGATTGTAGCCGTCAGGAAAGCAAGAATAAGGAAGCGAGTTCCATAGGCGGGAAGTGCGAGGAAAGAAGCTGCAGGAGTAGAATTGTCGTCTGCATTTGGTTTATATCACTGTGAATGGGTGAGACCAAGTTGCCAGTCTGGTTGCACGAGTAAACACCTGTTGCCGTGACTTAAGTTCGTTGGAGCAGAAACCATGGAAGTATTTATAGAACAGAAAAAGGGAAGCCACATCCCGTCGGTGGGGAAGTGGCTGTAGTCGAGCCACCATGTCGGTACCTATCTCATTACTGATTCTCCTTTGGAGCCTGTCAAGAACACCGAGATGAACAGCGAGGGTATATATATATATAAAAAAGCAAGTCAATTAAACCTAGTGAGCCAACAGACCTACCAAGGTTTCACCTAAACGGATCTTCATATATATATATATATATATATATATGCGTGTGTGTGTGAGAGAGAGAGTTTGTGAATGAAAGTTATCTCACTAGATAATGTATTAATTGAGTAACCTATGTATGTTCTGTTTTAGAGATTATTTATAGTTTTATGAATTTTTGATATATTATTATTAGAGAGACATTTTACATGTCTTAAATAAATTTCACAATTATAACAAATAACAAGAAACCGTAAGCTAAAGAATGAAGACGCGATACGCGAATAAAATTTGTAACAGTTTTCAGTGGCACATGAAAATTCCATCCACGATACACTAGAGAAACACAATGCCTAACTATACCTACAATATTATTAACCAATAAAAATTCTTCCATAGTTGCTTATGAAAGAGGAGATTGATAGGAAACGTTGAATAATTTATATTCAAACTTTGCATGAAGACAAGGAAAAGAGAAAAAATTTTAAGATGACGTTTATTGGGCTTCAACATATATGAGAAATTGCTTACAAAATATAGCAAACGACATATACACATATGTACACACACACGTACACATATACACACACATAAACACACAAAAATACGCACAATTACACACACATACACACACATTCACACATTCACACAAATACACACACACATAGACACATATTTGTGCAATAATTTCTACCTCTCATTTTTTATTTGTTTATGATTTATTTTATACATAGTTTTGTAAACTTATCTATATGTAAACTATCGCCCGGTTCACACTCCACCCTCGTCTATTGAACAGGTAAAGAGGCTCATCCCTTGTTTCTTGTTTAGGATGCGGTTTCCGGTTTTTCTCTTTTCCAATCTTCTCACGTTTTTTTTCAATTGGAGTAGATAGACTAAACTATCGCCCGGTTCACACTCCACCCACGTCTATTGAACAGGTGAAGAGGCTAATCCCTTGTTTCCTGTTTAGGATGCGGTTTCCGGTTTTCTCTTTTCCAATATTCTGACTTTTTTTTCAGTTGGAGTAGATAGACTAAACGATCGCCCGGTTCACACTCCACCCACGTCTATTGAACAAGTGAAGAGGCTCATCCCTTGTTTCCTGTTTAGGATGCGGTTTCCGCTTTTCTCTTTCCCAATCTTTTCACTCCTCTGTAGCCCCCTGCACATCAGTGGCATTACCGCCTTGCTCGGGGTGATATGATTTTAAAAAAATGTGACATCTTCTCGTTGTACAAGATAATTTTGTTAATTTAAGCATCCATTTATCAGAAACAGATTTTAGAAAACTAAAATACACCAAATATATCTAGAGCTGCGTGCTGTGGTGTAACAGGGAGGGCTGAGTTCGAATTTCACTCGGTTTCGTTACATTCACTCACACGTATGTACCCTTGTAAAAGCTATGCATATATCTCTTCTCCCCCATCTATGGATTGAATAGCATGGCAGTCTGGGTCTTATAGCGTTGACTGGCAACCAGCCTACCACAGAAAGAAACGGCAAACCATTGCAAGAAAATTTTCTCCCATGTCAGTCATGAATCAAAAGAGACATGATCGCCCATGCTTATAACGCAGGGCACTTAACTGATTGAGTTTAAAATCAAACTGTAAATAATACCCTTCAGAAATTGACATAAAATATAAACTTCATTAACTGACGTAGAACTAATATTTATTTTTAGACATTTTTAATCCAGTAGATAGCGCAGAGGGAAAGATTTAAATTGAATAATTCAGATCAACGTTCAATTAAAAAGACTCGTATATTTATCAATTTCTTCTGTTCATTTGGGTAATGTTTAATTTGGCGATGAATTCACTTCGTTTTATTCCGTTTCGGTTTACTTCATGAAAACAAACTATTTTTAGATTGTGGGAGAATTCTCTAATATTAATTACGAAAAAATTTGGTCAGTGTATAAAGGAATCTTTCGGTCAACTTTTTACAAAGCAGGAACTTTCAAACGGAAACAATGATTGAACAGTGATTGATTCTAAAACTTCTTAGTTGCTGTGTGTGCAAAAGAAAGCCTGTTGAACTCATACACTTATGTCGAGTAGGGTAAAGAAATTTAGAAAGGTGCTAGAATATCTTCAATCCTATGAGGATTTCCCACTGCCGACAGTTTGATGAAGAATAATTCGTAGTTTCTCAGACTGCACGTGATTTTCGAGAAGATTAGATAAGGCATTCATATTTCTGTTGTCACCTAGGAAGCTCCGAGTAGAGATTACCTGTTCCTGATTGATTGGGTTACTATGACCCGAAATTTCAATTATAAGAAAAAGAAAGATGTGTGAATGCTAAAAATAAATAAATAAATTTGTGCAGAAGATGACTTCGACATTTTGGGTGTGACGGGGAGGATATTATTTGCTGGAAGAGAAATGAAAAGTAATATAAAAAGGATCGAATTATTCATTTGATATTTCCCTCGGGAAAAATTCTCAGAAACGGAAAAACTCCTTTGTTGGTTTTACGTGTTTTCTTTCTGGAAGTGAATAACAAAAATAGTGAATCGAGAAGTGTGATTATAAGCTAGATATTTCATATTCGAGGGTGTTACAGATTTTACAAATATGCGATGAAGACTGAGCAATTCCAGAAGGAGAGAGTGTAACGAATTTGTAAATAACCTATATAACGATGTCCTACATCTAGACTCGAACGCAAACGCTCAATTCAAGTTTCTTACGATAGCAGATTTTATCCACACTGTATCTGAGATAGATAGATAGATAGATAGATAGATAGATAGATAGATAGATAGATAGATAGATAGAAACACTCAAAAAGACAAATAGATAGATAGATAGATAGATAGATAGATAGATAGATAGATAGATAGATAGATAGATAGATAGATAGAAACACTCAAAAAGACAGATAGATAGATAGATAGATAGATAGATAGATAGATAGATAGATAGATAGATAGATATGGACACTCAAGACAGATAGATAAATAGATAGATATGAACAGATTCAAATAGATAGATATGAACAGATTCAAATAGATAGATATGAACAGATTCAAATAGATAGATAGATAGATAGATTCGAATTTCTCACATATTAACTCGCTTGAAGAATATACATTTTCAAAAGATTCCAAACTGAAGAAATGCTCTACCAATTTTTGTGTTTTTAATTAGGAATATTCATGACGTATGCTTCAATCAGGAAGGATTTTGTATGAGAATGTCAACATTCGAAGTGCCTATTCTTATAATTCTTATAATTGCAAGCACTATTCTTGTTAAAGATTGTCATAAAAGCAGATTTGCTTAGAATGAAGACATCCAGACTGTTAATGGAATGAACGTTCACTGATTTCGCACTTAATGGAGGTGAATTGTCTTTGATGTTAATGGTGGACATATTTCTTCATTAAAGTCTCGCGATTTGAGACTGGCAAATCTCGGAGACAAATGTGAATATAATAAAATGGGTATTTAAAATTGGATTTTATCAATTAGAAAATTTTGTCGAGTAATAATAATGAAGAAAGTCACTCGTTATCAATAAGAGTCAAGAGATATCTATAACTCACAGAATTTGTGCTGCAAATTGTCATCTATTTCTTTATACAAAGAAGACTGAAAAGTTCTCAGTCTGATTAACAAGCCGTTTTAAAAAAATATTTGGTTATTTAATCAGATTTTTGGAAATTGGTCAGGCCGGGAACTTACCAGGGTTTACTAGTATCAATTTTGATGGAGTACTGCTGGAATAACCTGAAACGAGAAATCGAGTCCAAATTCCAGTTTGAATTCGTTGCATTCACTTACGCACAAATACCCCTGGGAAATGTATTAATCTCTTCTCCCACCAGCTATGAGTTAAATAGCAGGGCAGAATGGGTACTATAGCCTTGGTTGGCAATCAATCTACGGCAGAAAGTAATGGCAAACTACTGCACAGTATCACGTATGACACTTAACTGACTGACTGAATATAATAGTTGGAATCATGATTAAGACTTCTACTGGTCATAAAGTGAGGGGTCCGTTTTCTATTGTTATAAAGTAATAAACTGATCCCCCATTAATTACTACGTAATAATATGGTACATCTCTTCTCCCTTTAGCTATGAATCAAAGAACAGGAGAGATTGAGTTCAACAGTCTTGGCTGGCAACCAGTCTACCGCAGAAAGTAATGGCAACCTGCTACAGGATAATCTTCTGCCCAGTTAGTCATGTCTCTTTCGAGACATGATCGCTCAAGCGTGTATCATGTACGACACTAAATTGACTGATTGCTGAAAATACCTGATGTGAACATCATTTTCCAACATCAAAAGACTTTGAAACCGTTTCTCTGGACATCTCCAAGGCTTTCGACAGAGTTTGGTACTCTGGCCTCCTATGCAAACTACGCGGTTATGGTATTACTGGTCGCCTGCTTGACCTAATCCAATCTTTCTTAAATAACCGCAAAATGAAGGTCGTTCTGAATGGGCGTGCCTCTTCGTCCTACAGCACGAATGCTGGTGTCCCACAGGGCTCTATCCTGGGCCCGACGCTCTTCCTTATTTTCATCAACGACCTCGCAGATGAGATAAAGTCCCAATTAGGCATCTATGTAGATGACACTACAATATACTCCCGCACCAGTAAGAAACCTGTCGAGGCGGAACAGACATAATCTCGCTGCTGACCTTGAACGGGATCTACACTCTGTGGTGAATTGGGGCAAGAAGTGGCTTGTCAGCTTCAATGCGTCTAAGACCAAGCTGTTGTCTGTCAACCATCACAGGCAACCTCTCCTGCCTCCCATAAGCATGGACCAAGCGATTCTCCCTGAGAGCAACACACTACGCCTCCTCGGACTTACCCTGTCCTCAGACCTCAAATGGAACCACTATATTGAATCCATAGCAAAATCTACTGCTAAGAAGGTTGGGTCACTATGTCGATCCAGGATGTTTTTTTCCACCTGAATCCATCCTGTATATATACAAGTCAACCATCCGTCCGTGCATGGAGTACTGCTGCCATTTATTGTCAGGTGCCCCTGCCGTTCTCCTCAGTGTTCTTGACAGGCTCCAAAGGAGAGTCTGTAATGTGATAGGTACTGATATGGCGGCTCGACTGCAGCCACTTCCCCATCGTCGAAATGTGGCCTCCCTTTGTCTGTTCTATAAATACTTTCATGGCTTCTGCTCAGACGAACTTAAGTCACTGATGCCTCCTCAATAGGTGTTTACTCGTACAACTAGACTGGCAACTGGGTCCCACCCATTCACAGTCAGGTTAGCCAAATGCAGACGACAATTCTACTCCTTCAGCTTCTTCTCTCGCACTTCCCGCCTGTGGAACTCGCTCCCGTATTCTTGCTTTCCTGACGGCTACAACCTCCAGAAATTTAAATGCAAAGTCAATACTCATCTACTAACCACTGAACTCTAGCTCTCTCCCCACCCCCGTATAACCTTCCCTTCTCTCCACCTATGTATCTGTCATCGCACCTGCTTTCTCAGCTTTCTATTGTTCCTTTCTAACCAGTTTGTACTCCTCACTCTTTTCTAATTAATCTTTTTACATTTATGTAGCCCCCTGCACATCAGTGGCGTTTCCGCCTTGCTCGGGGTGAAATGATTAAAAAAAAATGCTTTTGTGGCAAAATACGTATTCTCCACTCTGCAGCGATATGTTTTACCCCTTAATGTCAACAGTTATCTTCTGTCGCCTTAATTCCGGTTCTGGTCTTGACGTCTACCTTTTTAATATTTATTTCTCAGATTCTTTCACATTCAGTATCCTCGTCATTTTCTTACTTGGGGTGAGATGATTACAAGACTTCTACTCACACTACAACAAAATCGCATCCGGAATAAGTATAGTGTCTGCTTAAGTGGATTTAGAATTGGAAACCCTCAATATTTCCACAGTAAAGTAAAATCCATTGAAAATACTTCTAAACTTTTCCAACGTGCTAATTGTCCTCTCTATTATAATAAAGATAGTTGTACATATATATATATATATATATATATATATATATATATATTTTAGAACACGTACATAATTTTTTTATATATATCCACTACAAAGGTACATTTGTTTCGACATTGAAACTTCAATGTCTCATCAGGCGGTATGTAAAGCCTCTTTTCTTATATTTGGTCAGTTGTGATTGGGATGTTGGTGGGGGTTATATAAAAAATTATGTACATGTTCTAAAATATAATTTATAATAAATATTTACAGCTCTATATATTATATATGGGGCAATGTTTTAAATTAATGTTTTGGACGTTGTAAAAATTCTTTCTTCGTTCTGTATTCACTCGGATATATATATATATATATATATATATATATATATATATATATGGACAAAGAAAAACATACTTAGGATCTACAAAAGGTACTTTTAAAAACTGATGGAAACATCACAAGTCTACGTTCAAGCTGGAAAACCTTAAAAAATATATCAGACTGGCTAACAACTTGTGGAAATTAAAAGGAAAAAAATGGTAAAGACTCTGCAATAACCTGGAGTCTAATAAAAAAAAGCCAAACCTTATAACGATCGTAATGTCTGCATATTGCGCCAAAAAAAGGTCAAAATAATATTATTTTTAAAACAAAAAATTACTGAATGAAAGTTATGTCCAGATGTAATCACACCCAAAAATGCATATTTGGATCATACAAACCTGGTTAAAAGTTTTTAACATACTTACGTAAATCCTTCTTAATTTTAAAATTCCAGTTATTTTAAACTTCCAGTCGCGCGTTCGTAAAAATCCCTATTGAATATTTGAAAACGTTGGAAAATCGATTATTATAAATCGCCTGAAGATACTGAAAGGTTGAAACCAAAGTTACTTAAATAACCGGTTTCCAAATAAAAAAAATATTCAAAAGCTCTACATTATATATGTAATGAGCACTTTTTAATACAAGTGTATACTGTTCTAGTTTAAATAGGAACAAAATCTGGTGTACAATATATATATATATATATATATATATATATATATATATATATATATATATATATATATATGATATAAATTTGTTATAACTATTTTCCAAACAGTAACAAATTTAATTAACGCAAAAGAAAATATCTTTAAGTTAAAATTTATAAAATGGACTTAAAACAAACGCCCCTTAGAATACATAGGCAAAACATCTAGGAACAAATAAAAGAATACACGAACACAAACGGTTTTCATTTACAAAGCAATAAGCTCCATGCATTAGACGTCCACCATAAGAACACTAGCGTAGGTGACAAACTGCAATCAGCTAACTCATCAAACAGGCAATTTGGGCTTAATATATATACATATATATTGATTGTTTAATACTTAGTTTTTGGTCCTAATAGGGTTAGACCAGTACACATTTGTATTAAAAAAGTGTTCTATACAACTATATTGTAGAACTTTTGAATATTTTTCATTTTCAAACGAGTTATTTCGCTACCTTGGTTTCCACCATGAGAGGTTTCTTCAGGCGATTTTTAATAACTTTTATATATATATATATATATATATATATATATATATATATACGGGTGCGTCCGTCAAAAATGAATACCAAATATTTATATCGATATGCCGTTTAAAATGACGGCAATATATATATTGATATTTCTACTATTGAGTATCTTAAACTATGACATAAAAAAATAAAAATTAATCCAATTCAAATTCCTGACAGTAAAAGGAGGGATATATATATATATATATATAAAAGAAATAATAACAATACTCGTGTCGAAAAACCTTTCACGGATCTACGAAGATTGGAAAAAATGGTTTCAAAAAAGAAAGAGCTAAGTGCATGAACATCAGTCAAAAGAGCTCAGACCGAGTCAGCACGTAGCCCAAAAAAAAACCCCGACACCAGTAATTAACTAAAAAAGCGCTCAATACTTAGGTAGAGCGAAATAAAAAAAGACAACCTACCAAGGTTTCACCTGAACGGAACGGCAGGTAAAAGCTGGCTCGCTAGGTATTCTTTTATATATATATATAAAGAATACCTAGCGAGCCAGCTTTTACCTGACGTTCCGTTCAGGTGAAACCTAGGTAGGTTGTCTTTTTTATTTCGCTCTACTTAAGTATTGAGCGCTTTATATATATATATATATATATATATATATATATATATATATATATATATATATATTCTTCACAGCACGGACATAATTGTAGCAAAAAATAAAATAACGCACTATTAAAGACCAAACACGCGGCAAGTACTTTTATAACAGGTAGTAAAGAGAATGGACTGAGCCAACGCTGCTTCGCTATTTTTTCTTTATGCATGAGCCTGACAGGTGAGTGTCGCAAAGGGAGATATCTCCGCTTGTTGCTACGCCGAATAAGAAATCTCAAGTCAGGATGCCAAGGCAGGCCACGTATCTTTTGCAGCAAGTTTTGTGAGTAGTTCTTCGAGCTGTCTTTGAAGGTAGTGGCCACTGAAAGGGCAAATGGAAAAAGAGAACAAATAGGGATCGGTTAGCATTTTATGATTACTAGGAATTTATGTTGTTCCCAAGCGAGATTGTTATTATAATAGATAAGGGAAGACTAAATAAAAATATTTTAGCGTTTAAAAATTTGTTGCCAATCTAAAATGGATTTCAAAATAAATTATCGACTTTTATATGTATCTAACTTAAACGAAAAAGCCGATCATGTCTTGAAAGAGACATTAATGACTGGGCAGAAGATTATCCCGCAGTAGGTTGCCATTGCTTTCTGCGGTAGACTGGTTGCAAGCCAAGGCTATAAAACCCAATCTGTCCTATTATTTGACTCGCAGCTAGAAGGGGAAGATATGTATTATATTATTAAGTAGTAATTAGTGGGGGATCAGTTTATTACTTTATAGCAATATAAAACTGATCCCCTATTTTATGCCCGGTAGAAGCCTTAGTCATGTTTTCAACTATTATATTCAGTCAGTCAGTTAAGTGCCATACACGCTTTGAGCGATCATGTCTTGAAAAAGATATGACTGACTGGGTAAAATTTTATCCCGCAGTAGGTTGCCATAACTTTCTGCGGTAGACTGGTTGCCAGCCAAGGCTATAGAACCCAATCTCTTCTGCCATTTAACTCATAGATGGAGGGAGAAGAGATAGATTATATTACATTATATTACGTATAATTAATATGGGATCAGTTTATTACTTCATAACAATAGAAAACCGACCCCCCACTTTATACCCAGTAGAAGTTTTAATTGTTTCCAACTATTATATTCAGTCAGTCACCTAAGTGCCTTACGTGATACACGCTTGGGCGATCATGTCTCGAAAGAGACATGACTGACTGGGCTGAAGATTATCCCGCAGTAAGATGCCATTGGTTTTTGCGTTAGGCTGGTTGCCAGCCAAGGATATAGCACCCAATCTATATTGTTATTTAACCCATAACTGGAGGGAACAGACGGATTAATACCTTTCCCAAGGGTATTTGCGAGTAAGTGACTACAACGAATATACCTTATACTCACGTTTTATCATAAAAAGATCTTCGGGTCATATAACATTCAGAAGCAATTCCACTTTCAGGTAAAATCTCTGACGAGTCAAGCCTTGCACAAAGATGAATATAACTAAGAACTGCGTGTACTCCATTCCTTGCAATTTTGGCAAAGAATATAAAAAAAGGAAACAAGCTGACCAATAAAAATAAGACTGAAGGAGCAACGAAAAACAGTAGCAAGTGGTGAGACAATGAAATCGGGCACGACAGATCATGTATCATGTGTAGAATGAAGTGAAAATACTTGATAAGGAATAAAAATGAAGATTTAGACGTCGAACAAATCAGCTCCATATGCTAGGCTATGAGAATCTTCTTAGTCGGCCTACCATATAAATAAATACGATATGAGAGCGGGTAATAAAGAAACGCAGACAAATGAGAGCAAGTCTTCAACAGCATTCGCTGTAACAAACAAGAAAAACCTCCATGAGTGTAGTCAAGAATGACAAGCAGCAGTACTTATCAGTGGGCATGCAGGCAGGTTAGGTTTAACGCTCCATGTTCTCCACAGAGACAATAACCTTGTTAGCTCGTGAATTTGGTGACATAATAATTCTCTATTCAGTGGAAACAGGGTAGGCAATAACTGAGAAGTTCTAAAAATAAGAACGAGACAATATATCCCTAGACCTGGGCTGTGAAACGAGAACAGTCTACATCCGTAAATTAAACAAAGTGTTCAGTTTAGAATTCTCTGTAAGTTACCGGATAAACATACATCTAATAAAGGCCAGAATGCACAAAGACCGAAACATTGTGATTTTGACAAAAAATACGAGAACAATAATCCGAATGTAAATAGTGTAAATAATATTATTTTATCTTCAACCAAATTTTTCTATCAATTCAGAAGCCATAGTGAATAATATTTCTGCTAGTGTTTCCATTGATCTTACTGTCGACAAAGCGAGATAAGGAATTGTGTAAATCCTTCCAAAAGTTTTTGCTCGCTTCTCTTCATTCAAATCAATATATAAAAGACTTTCATTTTATGATATTTCTTCACAAAATTCCATTTACTAAAACAAAAATATCAAATATTTATGTTTGAGATAATTTTTTCAAGCATCACATAATTCAATTTTCATGACGTCAAAGCAGCTTGAAAAACTGAAATATTTCGTTGTGTCTTGCTCAGATAAAACAATACCAGAATTTAAAAAGAAAACTATTTTGTTATGTAAAGTCCTAAATAAAAAGAAACATCGCAAATAAATAAAAACGCGATTCTTTTTTCATTTTTATCAAAGGAAAATAACTGCGCGTTTAATTTAATTGCTTACAAATATCTGATTAACAACTGTATTACTGTATACGGAAATATACCAGGCGAGATGAGAAAATCGAATGCCATATTGTTTAATCGTGACTCTTATTCTGTCGTGCGATTCAAAACGAAATGACGAGACACGAATATTCGATTTTCTCTTATGATAACCTTTTGATGTTATTGCACGTAACATCCTTTCAGCAATGTAGATCATTAATTGCTGAACCTCTCGATAAAGAAGAGGCGATCTTTTAATAAAAATAAATCAAATGAGACGGAGGGAAAATGATTGAATAATTCATTTAAAACAAAAAGCATGGAATAAAGTGAAAGCGTTCAAAAAATCGTCATGTTTGGTTGTTATTGATTTTGAGCTAAGCTTTTTTTCATTTACTTCGAATATGGCTAGGCTCTGTTTTAGTTTGGATGCTTATGGTAACATTAGCATTTCCCAACATTGTTTAACGGCATATTGGTCATTTAATGCCGAAATTTAGTTTTATTGGGAGCATTAAAGTAATAAAAAGTATTATGTTATTCTGCTTTCACAATTGAATACATGGCAAATAATACTCAACTTTTGTGCATATACAAGTTTATATGGGCATGATTATTAGAGGAAGTGATATATGTGTTTTATGTTGTAGTTCTGTTGATGCTATATTTTAGAATTCCCTTTGTTTTCTTTAATAAATTGCAGGATATTATATGAATTAATGTTATTAAATATTTCTTTCATGATGGATGTTTAGTGGGGTTTTAAACGGATTTGGTTGATGTCGCTACAATTTGTTAGTATGTATTTTAGTGTGTAGAGTTCTTGACATGCCGTTTATATTGAAGGTGGCCCTTTGTTTTAGAATATAAGAATGTGTTATCACGGAGTGTCTGATATAGAGTGTGAACATTTTTATGTAATCTTTCATTGTTTTTAGTGCGTTATGCCATTCTTAGGTTTGATGTTGGATAATTTGTTGTTTGGGCAGCCGGACAATAGTTTCTGCTACTCTTTGTTTTATAAATGTGTGTTAATCGTTAATCTGATGCCTGTGTAGGATATCTTGGCTTTTTGATCTGTCTTTTAGGGTTGATGCTTTTTTGACTGTCGAAGAGGCGCTATCTTTACACTTGATACCGATCAGATATCCATCAGGTGATATCGTTATATGTTGACAAATATTCTTGTTGTTTTTCAGTCCCGGGATTAGTGACATACACTGTAAACAGATATCATTTTTTCCCTACAAAGAAAACCTTTGACATTTATTGACTCAGTAATTATTACTGCTTTCTGTTAGAAATTATTAAACCTTTCTCTTAATTTTCTGGAAAACTGGTTTCTTAAGACCAGTTATCGCTTTTTCCAGAATTGACAGAGCTTTCCTTTCTAACCTTTTGTTTGAAGTAGTATATAATATCAACATTTTTTTAATCATTACACCCCAATCAAGGCAGTACCGCCACTGATGTGCAGGGAGCTACAGAAGTGTTCTTGAGTAGTTTCTGCACTGAAGGTTATAATTGTGCTATGTCGGTTGCTAATCGACTTAACGCACCCAAAATGTTAGGAACTTGGTAATCTTCCACTGAAGCTGACTCCTTAGTATTCGGTTAACTGCCGACTAATGTCAACTGCTTAGTAGTTCTACTGAACTCCAATAGAACTATAAAGAACTCCTATGAACTTCCCAAGAACTCCTAAGAATTTCTCTAGAACTTCCTGTTAACTCTTATTAATATAGAAGGGAGAGTTCATTATCTGAGGAATAGGTATATTTCCCCATAACAAGAAGAGAGTTAAAGTTTTAGGCAGGTGGAAAGTGAAGACAAAGATGTACCAGCTACAAGGGTGGAAGAGAAAGGGCAAGAAAAGGTTGTGAACACATGAGTGAAGACAGTTGCGTAGGTAGAGAAAAAGAAAAGAAACAAGATACACGGGTTGATGTAGAAAGGGTTGGATTTAAGTGAAACTGACATTGCATTTAAATTCCTGGAGGTTGTAGCTGCCAGGAAAGCAAGCATATGGAAGGGAGTTTCACGGGTGGGAAGCGCGAGAAAAGAAGTTGCTGGAGTAGAAATCTTGGAATGTTATTATTTCTCTTCGAATTATATGTGCTATCGATTTTAGTTGTTTCAATTTTTGGTAGTCCTCAAGTGAGTTGATTTCTGTTGTTTGTGAGTACCAACAATGTGAAATTTCCAGAAAAAGAGTTACTTTTTCCAGTACCAATCTCCTTGTAGTTATGAAATGTTTCTAAATAAAACGTTGGACTGTCATTTCGAGATGTCAAATGATATGGGAGTCTAGAATGCTTCAAGATCAAACCTGGGATTAAGTCATGTATTCGTGCATTTTAATATAAAAAATGACTATCATTTGGAGGTGTCAAGCTGTGTCTGGATGTAAAATATTTTGAGATCATGTTCTATTTTCACAAGCGTCAAAACAGACCAAAAATTGAGCTACCATGCCATCTCTTTCTGACCTCAACAAAACTAAAAAGTGTTTACGCGGGCTTGTAGGTAATGAATCGTTTTCTATCCTACAACCATTTTTCCCACAGACTCAACGTCGCAAGCCTTTAACTGCTCTATAAACCAATTTCATGAAAGCTTTTCTGACAAGCTACATTCCCTAATTCCACAAGGTTAGATCTTCAAAGCTAAAATTCACCAGGCCATAGACACAAGGGTCAACCATACACAATCCCTTCGTATTCTATTAGTAAGGAGGAAATTCCGTTCAGATAGCTTCTTCCAAGGATTTTTTTATATGACAATGGACTCGAATGAGTATACATATCTTTCTACCATAGAGAGAACAGTAGTTGGACAGTAGAGAAGATTCGTAAAGATCCGTGCGAGTTATCGGAGAGTACGGGAACTGATACGCAAGTTACCGAAGTTATCCAGAGACTACCGCATCAAAAGTCAGGCTGGCTCTGAGCTCCACTCAGATAGAATAATATACAAGGATATACTATTTCCAACGACTTCACTTCAACACTTGTATATATTTATTTCTTACTAATAGTATTCCTGTTATTACTAACCTGCATCCAAGTTTGTATATTACGTTCAATATAACCTACTTTTCTATCTCCATATCTGTTTTTGTTGGTCATTATTTTGTGCGGTTCCTCACACGGAATACACAACAAATTCCCAAGAAAGTGCTTCTCCGATCACTATAATCTGTCCAGAGTCAACCGTTATCTATCCTACATATTCAACCGCTTTGTTCAGTAATTATCTAACTTGAGTGGCTCTTAGATCTTGTATTGTGCTAAAATGGTGTAAAAGTTAAAACGTAGGATTGTCTTTCTGTGGTCATGATTCGTATGTGGCCGGTGACAGCATCTGAAAAGTTGGCGTTTAATTACAAATGTCAGACAACGGGTAGCAGGGGCCTAATTATTTAGGCAACAAAGCAACCAAGTGAGACAACAGAAAAAATTTGCTTTCTCGACACCCAGAAAGCAACATCATAGCAGCCATAATCACGAAGAGACTAAGCAACATTTCTCTCTCGACAACGACTGTTTCTCTCCCCACTAACAAATCAGGATTTGAAATTAAATGTTTCAGATTTACGCAGTAAATAAAATTTTTCTTCTTCTTCTTCTTCTTCTTCTATGTGCCGTGTCTCTTCAGAAGGTAGGCGACCATGGCCCTCCACATCTCCTTATCCCTTGTAGCTCTTAACATCCCTTCTCCTGCTATTCCACTCAATCCCCGCTCTACCATCCATTTGCTCAAGTCCATCAAGTATGTCATCCGTTGCTTTTCTTTGTTTCTTTTCCCCTCCATTCGGTTCTCCACAACCTCCTTTCTGATGATAAGTATCAGATTTCTTTTCGTTTCCTTCTTATCCAAAATCTCGTCGTTGCTCATATATTGTGCATATGGTATCCTCAACATCCTTCTGTAGAACCACATTTCGTTTGCTTCAAGTCTTTCCTTCATCTTTGATGAGATTGTCCAGCATTCGCTGCCATATTGAACGATAGACAGCACATAACAATTCACTATTATTTTCTTTGTTTCCATCGAAATCTTCCTGTCTCTACTCAGCTTCTGGAATGCATTCTTGGCCATAACCAATACGCCTTCGAATCTCAGTGTTGTATTTTCCATTCTCCGTTAGAACAATTCCCAGGTATTTAAATTTATGCACCTGTTTCTTTTCAGTATCCCTGACTTATAGTTGGCATTTTGGGCTCTTCTTTGTATTGATGATCATGCATTCAGTTTTCTTGTAGTTTATATATCGTTTTTTCTTTTTACTTTCTTTAGATAACTTCTGTAGGGGGTCTTGTAGCCTTTTTTGTATCTGTTATCAACACTGTATCATCTGTGCATCCTGGCAGGCCTTCTAGGGCTCTCAGAATGGTTTCACTTTATAAGTTGAATGTATCTTGTGAGAAGATATAGCCTAGTCTTACACCCTTTTATTTTTGTGTTTATCTGCTGAACTCGTTTCCTATCTGTTTACAGGCAATTTGCTACCAGTTCTTGATTCTTGATTTTTCTAATGTCTTTCTTGAGTATGTCAAGGTTACTGAGCATCTTTATCAAGTCTTTGTCGTGTACTTTGTACCATCCATCTGCTCAAGTCCATCAAATATGTCATGCATTGCTTTAGCCTGTGTCTTGTTCCCTCTGTCTGGCCTGTGAGTATCTCATTCTCCAAACCCTCTTTCCTCATTGCATATTCAGCTGTCTTTTCCTGGTGTTAAGTATAATTTTCCTTTTTGTCTGCATCCACTACAAAACTCTCGCTGTTGCTAACATGTTCCATATATGGTATCCTCAGTATCCTTCTGTAGAACCACATTTTGGTTGCTTCAAGTCGTTCCTTTGTCTTTGATGAGAGTGTCATATTGAAGGACAGATATCACATAGAAGCCCCTTTACTCTCATCTTTTTTTCCAACAAAATTTTCCTGTTTCTCAATAATCTACTCAGATTTTGGAATGGATTCTTGGCCAGAACCAATCCACCTTCAAATCTCAGTGTTATTCTTTCCGTCCTCTGTTAGAACACCTCCCAGGTATTTCAATTTCTGCGCCTGTTTCTTTTCAGTATTCCTGACGTGTAATTGGCATTTTGGCTCCTCTTTTTACTGATGAGCATTCAATTTTCTTGTAAATCTAGTTTTATCTTTTCCACTTTCTTTAGTGAGACGATATTTATGTTTGCTTTTTTTTTAATCCAGAAGAGATAAAAAAAAGAAAATGCATCACTCACAATATTTCAACCACAGTCCATTTTTGTCTCGGCTGTGTTTGTACCCGCAGAAGTTAACCTTTGAACTTTCGCTGACAAAGACGATACTTCTCCTGCAGAAAACATCTCCCGGCGACTTCTCGACTAGAAACTCTAAAATCGTTTTCAGAGATTCAAAATGCCATGGACAAAAGTTCACCATTCCACCGAGAAGTCAACGATCTTCGATTTTCTTTTTAACGTTTCAGTCTGATCTCTCACACATGCAGATTCCAGATTCTTTACTTACCAAATTCCCTAATTATTCAAAAATTGAAAATCACAGATCGATATCTAAATACGTGTAAAATATTTATCGTAATTCTCATAATTTTATTTAACTATGACGTACACAAGGACCTGCGTTGTGATGTGGTAGATATCGGCTCGGAACGGGAAATCGGAGAGCCGAGTTCGAATTCCATCTGAATTCTTTGCATTTACTTACGCGCAAATACCCTTGAATATTCCGTCTCTTTTCCATTCAGCTATGTGTTAAATACAGATTTGGTTCTATAGCCTTGTTTGGCAACCAGTTTACCTCAAAAGAAAATGGCAGTCTACTGTGGGAAAATCCTCTGCCCAGTCAGTCATGTCTATTTCGAGACATGATCGCCCAAGCGTGTATCACGTACTGACTAATATACGCAAGCACGCAATAGTATTCAGTTAATATTCATTAATCAAAAGACATGAGGCAGAAATCGAAATAATCCATGTGACTCTTGTGCTTTGGATTTCGTGACCATAGCCTCAAAAATCGAACGTAAAAATTTCCGTGACCATACTACTTGTGGGTCAGGATTACTCGATTGGGATAGTACTGGAGTTTTGCGTTAAACCCTAGAACGGTACACCTATGGTAAAACAAGTGGTAATTGAACCTAAAACCTTTGGGTTTATTAGCTTGTAGACATCACATAGAAACTTAAAATAGTTATATACAGTATATCTTACCGTGCTTCTTGTACAATTTACATTACTCAGTCTATTGTCCTCATTTTGTACCATGTATAAATGACAACAAAGATTTTTTTAATCATTTCATCCCAAGCAAGGCATTCCACTGCCACTATTGCGCAGAGGTTTACATAGGGGAAGGTGGTGAGGAAGTATGGTTAGATATAGGAAATGTCAGAAGGAGGGTGATAGACGGGTAAGGATGTAGATGGGAAGAGTGTTTGAAAGAATGGATGCGTGTTAGTGTGTTAGGAGGTGTCTATTGACCTTACATTTAAACTCCTGGAGATTGTAACTGTCGGGGAAGCAAGTATGTGGAAGGGAATTCCACAGGCGGGAAGTGCGAGAAAAGAAGCTGTTGGAGTAGAAATTGCGGTTACATTTTATCGGTTTCACTGTAAAAGGGTGGGACCTAGTTTCTAATGAGGACAATAGTCCGAATAATGTAAATTGTATAAATACTACCTCATCTCAGAAATATAGACAAATACCGTTTTTGTTTTTTTTTCTTGTGTTAAGACATATTGAGTTGTCTGGAAAGTTCATGTAGATTTTTAGTCGTTTATGTTCCTACATGCGAAAACACGTCAAATTTATCGACAGATATAATATACTTAAATTTCCGATTAGATCACACTTCAAACTTTCTTTTGAGAAAAAAGTTTAAAATTACTTAATTCGTGTCAAAGTTGCATCCCTATGAAAATAGAAGATTATATTGTGCATTTTAGACACTTGGTGCTTTTTTTATTACTTTAAAGGCAACACTGTCTCGTAAGCAATAAAAATGATAAGCGCTGTATACAGCAAAGATGTTATAGCTGACAGAAATGTATGGAAGTAGTTCGCTAAGTTTAAAGTTTGTGTTTGTAGACATATTGATAAAGAACGCTCAGGCAGACACTCCACTAGAGACGACAACCAAATCATGATATTGATTGAGAAGAGCCTGCATTACACAATGCAAGAATTATCAAAACACTAAATTTATCAAAATCTATCAACCATGAGCACTTAGTGTTTAGCAGGCTCGCTGCTGTTGTATGAACGTTTTTTATGAATGCCAGATATTTCACAGCAAATGAGCTCTCGGCTAGAGGGTTGGCAAGGAGCCTCACTGCATCGCGACTTTGACGCGCCCAGTCAAGTCGACCAAGCTTCCAGGGTTATCCACCTCACTCCTGCAGCTTCCAGCGGCATCCAGCTCACTCCTGCAATCTCCAGCGGCTTCCAGCTAACTCCTGCAGTCCTCAGCGGCATCCAGCTTACTCTTGCAGTCTCCAGCGGCCTCCAGCTCACTGCTGCAGTTTCCTGCAGCTTCCAGCGACTCCGGCAGCCACCAGCTACCTACTGCGGCGTTTCGTTGACGTCCCGCTACCTGTTCCAGGGCCCACTGACCTCCAGCGACCGGTTCCAGTGCTCACCGACGTCCGGATATCGCTCCTGATACACGACCTCCATCGCCAAACCATTCACTTAAGAAAAGAAAAATAAAGACCCGATTTGCATCGTCTCCAACTGATCATCTGCGTTTGTCATCCTTCTTTGCTATTGCCGTCTCCTTTCCTTGCCTTTGTGTCTACTTTCTTAGTTGCACGGTCGATTGGCACTCACACCTCTCGACCCTACCCAACAACAGGTGAAGCTTGGCTACTCAAATAGTTACGATGTTTAGGTACCACATGATCTGAGGGAAAAGAATAATTTGGATCGCATTTCTATCTGTGATTTGCTGTATAAATACAATGAAAATGCATCCTTTTTTAAGCAAATTGTGACAGGTGATGAGAACTGGATCGTTTACAACAATGTTCAGCGAAAAAGATGTTAGGGTAAGCGACATGAGCCAACTTTAGCCAACCCAAAAGCAGGTCTTCATCTTAAGAAAGCCATTCTGTGGATCTGATGAGATTGGAAATGAAACCTCTACTATGTGCTTCTGCCAAGTAACCAGTCAATTGATTCTGAAAAGTTCTGCACGCAACTGGAAAATTAAAGTCAACAATTAAAGAAAAGCGCCCAGAATTGATAAACAGGAAAGGTGTTATTTTCCATCAGAATAATGACAGACTTTTCCTTGGTGACCCGGCAAAAATTGTTGCAGTTTGTTGCAGTTTGTGTATGATGTGTTAGCCCCCCCCCCCCCCCCACCATATTCATCAGATATTATCTTTTTGGATTTTTATTGCCGTTGCAAAATAATCTCAATGATAAAAAATTTCTTTGGGTGACAAAAACAACGCGCCTTGATGAGTTCTTTGCCGGGGAACCACCGAAATTCTGTGAAGACATAATCTGTAAGTTGAAGGAAAAATGGAAAAATGTTGAGCAACAAATTGTTTATATTTAGTTGAATAAATATTTAATGGCATGATTTTGTTATATTTTTTAATTTCCCTTAAAAATCGACATGAACTTTCCGGACAGTACAATATTTACCCAGCTTAAGCCCCCCCTTTTATTTAAATACAGCAATAGTGTAAATCAACTCAACTCAGATGAGTTTGGAAACAAAAATTAGAAGAAACATATAAAAGCTAAACATCCGGTTCGTTTCTATTCTTTAATAACTTCAGAAATTAGATATTTTAGTGCGTTTTTGTGCAATATATGTACGTAGTGCGTTGTGGTGCAGTAGATATCGTCTCGGAACGACAAATCAAGGAGCTGAGTTCGAATTCCAGTTGAATTCCTTGCATTCACTTACGCACAAATACCCTTGGGAAAGGTATTAATCCGTCTATTATGGGTTAAATAACAGGACAGATTGGGTTCTATAGCCTTGGCTGGCAACCAGTCTACTGCAGAAAGCAGTGGCAACCTACTGCGTGATAATCGTCAGTCATGTCTCTTTCGAGACATGATCGCCCAAAGTGTGTATCACGTATGGCACTTAGCTGACTGACTGAATATAATAGTTGAAAACATGTTAAAACTTGTACTGGGTATAAAGTGGGGGATCAGTTTTCTATTGTTATGAAGTAATAAACTGATCCCCCTTTAATTATTCTTAATATAATCTATCCGTATAGCATTTAACTGACTGACTAATATGTACAACATTTAAGATTTTAATAGATAATATGGTACAACTTTTCAAAAAGAAATAGTATAGGGATGTCCCTACTAAGAAGCCACATTATACACAAGGATGCAATTTATTCCTTGTTTGTAGCTTCAGGTATCGAATTATAGATGTTGTTTATAATTCTGAAATGAGGTAGCATTTACAGTATTTACATTATTCGGACTATTGTCCTTATGTTTGTTGCCATTTGTACGACGTTTCGGTCGTTGTACGCTTCGGCCTTCTTCCGGTGCTAGGAATTTCGAACCGAACCCTTTATTACAATCACTGGGGTATATCATTCTCATTCCTTGCGTAGTAGTAATGCCTCGATTAAAAGTCATGAGTTATCTCCCTTTAAACCTGAAAGTTCACCACTGCTGTAGCCTAATATTGAACTCACAACTCTTTGGGTCAAGTCACAGGAACTAACCAACCTCTATATCAACTGGTTCATGAATGGATATAAGAATGAGGATAATAATAGTGATTGTAATAAAGGGTTCGGTTCGAAATTCCTGGCACCTGGAGAAGGCCGAAACGTACAACGGCCGAAATATCGTACAAATAGCAATAAAGATTAGGACAATAGTTCGAATAAAGTAAATGCCGTATTACAGAAGTTGTATTACGCACAAGACAATACGATATCCAATTAAAAAAAAGCAGGCTTGAAGAAGACTACCATCACCTTTAGATTTGTTGTTTTTCATGTTTGTTTGTTTTTTTTTACTTTTTTCAGCGCAGTCTTATCGGTTGTTACATAAAGTTTCCGATTATCAAAAAACATTTTGAAAAATTTCATTATTTAATATTTAAGCAACTTTTGTGGGGGCTCACTTTCTCATACAACTTTATAGTAAATTTTAGATCCATAATGACGACAATGTTCCAAGACGGTTTTTTTCGGGCGTTCTTTGATCGTGTATATAATCAAATACTTCTAAAACACTGTAAACTAATATACTAATACTAAATGATTTTAATTTTCTTCTTTCCATTAATATATATATATATATATATATATATAAGTGAATAAAGAACGAAGAAATATTTGCAACGTTCAAAACATGAATTTAAAACAGTGCTCAATATAAAAATAAAACTATGAATATTTATTATAAATTATACTTTAGAACATGTACAAATTACTATCTACTACAAAAGTGTACATTTTGTTTCGACATTGAAATGACAACGTCTCATCGGGTAGTAAAAGCAATTTTTTGAAGGAAGATGGAAAGTTCGCTTCCTTATATTGGTAAATTTTGAGTGAGATGTAAGGAGGTAGAGAAAATGCGAAATCAGAATATGGGGTTGTAAATTAGACATTTTACAAAAAGAGGCAAGTGGAGGAAAAGGAGTGAGGTGGTTAAGGGACATGGTGAGCAAGTTTATAGACAGGCGCCAGGTTTTACAGTAGAAATCCAAGTATGGTCATTTACAGCATTTTATGACCCGGCCTTTAGGTTTAACAAAGCAGAAGAAGTAAGAATATATATATATATATATAAAATAAACCTTTCCGTTACACCCATTGGTGTTTGGGGCAGCGTTTTTGCTGTTTCCATAACAAACTGTTTTATTATTGTGCAGAGCTGTTAGCCTTGCGGTCAACACCCAAACCTGGAGGAAGGTGATTTTCTAAGTGTAGCTTAGACGTGAAACACGGCCGAAAGTAGGGGGTACCAAGTGAGGATCGAACTCACTACTCAGTTATAATGATTCTAGCGAGACGAGCTTGCTAACCATTACACCACGCCGAGGTGCATATGTATATATACGCTCTCACACCCTG
This sequence comes from Ascarosepion bandense, assembly GCA_037127315.1. Taxonomy (NCBI): domain Eukaryota; kingdom Metazoa; phylum Mollusca; class Cephalopoda; order Sepiida; family Sepiidae; genus Ascarosepion; species Ascarosepion bandense. Next base: position 473,895 of record JBBBDQ010001003.1, on the reverse strand, counting down.
ATTGAGCACTCTGGAAGAATGGTAGACTTTGAAAAACAGTAGCTACTCTGGCATCTACGCATCGTTCATTCAGCAATGAATTAGAACACTCTCAGCTATTGGGCCTGTATAATGATAATATACACGCTAAAATGTCTTCTTCCTTTTACCGAGCGCCTGTAGCTCAGAGGTAGAATCGCCGACTGACCCCAATTCAGTCGGGTTTCAATCCTGGGTGAAAAGCAATCGGCTGTCTAACCGTATGAGCTGTGATACAGCGAAACAGATCTGTCTGCGGATGACTATATATATATGTATATTATTATTATTCACATGTTAATAAAACTGTGCTCGATGTATGAACAGAGATATATGATGTATATATTAATAAATATACATATTGTCCTACGTCGATGGCACGACTCGAACTTTCATAATTTATGCACTCATCAGGTGCATATTTCAAACTTACAGTTTAATAGATTTTAATTTAAGTTTACTCAATGTTCATGGGAATTAAATCTTATAAAGTTAAGTTACTGCTTTTTTTAATAACAAAATTTAAATATTCCATCTATGTAGAACTATATATATATATATAGGAAAAACTACTAAAAAGTTGTAAGTTTAAAAATGTATTTTTTTGACAGTATTTGTTTATTTCTATTATTATATTTGATATTTCAGACCGTCCTCGGTCCTTCATCAGAAACAAATGATTTTAAAATTTCAATTAGAAACGTATTTCGCGAGAGCGTTCGTGGAGAGAGATTGTTTACATCACGTGACGCAGAAAGCGACAGATTTTTTTTAAATATTTGTAAACGTAAACCTATCTTTAATAATACTTATAAAGTTTGTTTCAGAGAAAATGTTTTTAATTGTATCTAAAAAATGTTTAGCTATTGAAATATTTATAAAGATACAATTAAAAAAATCTGCGTCTGCGTCACGTGATGTAAACAATCTCTCTCCACGAACGCTCTCGCGAAATACGTTTAGACATGTTATCTACGTGTCTATATTTCTGAGATGAGACAGTATTTACATGATTTATACTGTTTGGACTGTTGTACCCAAGGATATAGATATAGGCTGTGGTTAGTTCCAGTGACTAGACCCAAAGAGTTGTGAGTTGTGAATTCAATACCTGGCTACAGCAGAGATGAACAAATAACTTAGAGAGTTGAGTTAAAGCGTTGGTTAGTTTCAGTGAGTTGTGAGTTCAATATCTAGCTACAGCAGTGGTGAACAAATCACTTAGAGAGTTGAGTTAAAGGGAGATAACTACATGGCATCCGGAAGTGGCATCTCATGTGTAATGAGAATAATATACCTCAGTTTTAAAGGGTTCTGTTCAACATTCATAGCACCTGAAGAAGGTCGGAGCGTACAACGGTCGAAAAGTCGTAAACATAGCAATAAAAATGCGGCCAACAATCTGAACAGTGTAAATAGTGATAATGTTACCTGTTGATACACGTAAAATCATAATTTTATGCAGATCAAGGTGAACAAAATTTCTGTCAAGAAAGTAAGAAAGTGCTCGTCTTTTGAAAGAATTATTGAATTGGAAATAAATAAAAGTTCAAAAGTTATTAAGATCAACTTTGAGTTTCGAGATTTCTCACGCATCAGGACTTATCGAAAGTCGGTTTAGAAATTACGAAACTAAGAGGTAACTTCAATAAGTATTGAAGTTTTTATATATATATATATATATATATATATATATATATATATATATATATAGTGTATCGAGGCAGCAAATAATTTTCTAAACATATACTGTTAAATATAAGAGACAATCAATGTCTATTATGTTTAATCATGAGCCGTTCTAAACGTCGTATTTTGGCTTTAATTTCAGTTGAAAATAAAGACAAAAATTCTCCAACATTTGATAATTTTTTATTAATTTGTTTCTAAGCTTTCGGCTCACATGAGCCAACTTCAGAGAGGTTATTTAGACTGTAATACAATAACATCCGCCATCACCGACGATTTTATTTTGTGTTGGCATAAAACATCCAAATGTTGGAGAATATATATATATATATATATATATATATATATATATATATATTGATGACCCAGATCTTAAGGCCTTTGAAAATAAGCAAAAATATTTGTTTTATTTTATTTTATTACCTTTTACCTTTTTAGACTCAAGCACTTTTCTTAATTCTATTTTTTGAAGACCTGAGTAGATCTTCAAAAAATAGAATTAAGGAAATGAAAAATGAACAATAACAACGTTTTTATCATTTAGTAATTGATAATAGAGCAAAAGGTTTTATATAAAAACGGAACATCTAAAAGGATATCACCGTTTCTAACAGGAAAGACATGAAAAATATAAAAGAGAACCATCGAAGTGTAGCTTTCGATATGCATTTTATTTCCGTGTTGGTTGAAGATTACTTTCTCTTTGCGGCAGTGCTTAAATCTCGTTTCTGACGTAATTTGACATTTTCAGGTCGGTGAAGTTTTCTTAAGATTGTTTGCAACTGAATCCGGATTAAACCTACAAATAATTTTTTCCAACAGAAATACTTTTTGTTCAACTGTTTTCAATTATTTTTTATTTATTCTTTTTGTTTAAATCGAATTCTGCTTCTTTTTTTTTTTTTTTTAAATCGGCCTCTTTATTTCAGTTTTCTCCTTAGAGAAAAACAAATATAAAGAGGCAGGCCAACTGCCTCTTTATATTTGTTTTAGTTTGACGAAAAAGTTTGACCTGACATCTGTTTTTGTTTTATTCCGTTTTTATGTTTTATTTATAGTTTAATTTTAATTTGTACTTCTCGCCGATGATGGAAGAAACTTTTGAGACCGATATCGTTTTTAATTCTTTGAATATTTGTATTTTTATTCTTATCACTCGTTTAATTTAAGTTTTTCATTCACGGCTTTGGACCAAGGTCTATTTTTTCTTTTTTTTTTCCTTTTTTTTTTCTCGGTTTACTCCTAGTTTCCCCAAATTATTTGCTTTATTTTAGTTTTTAGTTTAGGTTTTTTTTTTTTTTTTTATATTTTTTCTTTGAAACTTATATTTTCGTCCTTAAGCGAAGCTTTTACATCGTTTTATTTCGTTTAGTATTTTGTGCAAATTTTTATAGTTTTAAATTTAAAATCTCTTTGTTTATATATAAAGAAAGCACCTTGCTTTCCTAAGTCAGTATGGTCAAATTTTAGGTGTTACCTCTGACAACCTGAATGGGTAATGGAGCTTTGATATTATGTTCGATTGATTGGCCTTCGTCTCCGTAACAAACTGTTTTGATTTTTACGGCCGGAAAATGCCGGTCATCGAAAATGACAGAAAACCAACTTGCTGGAAGTGTGGAGAGACTAGTTCCCTCTTCTTGACCTCACCGGAGTTCTTTTTGTATATGACTCAAATACCCATCTGCTGATACTGTAATGGGCCCGATTGAATCCCGTCCTACATTCTCCATTCCCTAAAAAACGATGCTATTTGTACGTGCGGGTAAGGAAAATAAAGGGGGAATAGCAACACAGTCCCCCTAAAGCCTCTAAGACAAAAAACACCTACAACGCAATTCCCTCTACCTTCTTTAAGGGTGACGCACAAGCATCGTATGCTACTTCCGCAAAGAAATTACAAAAAAATTAAGAGTCTAGCTGGGACAAGATTCTCGAGTTGAGATAACTTGAAAATATAAACGCAAACCGGGAAAAGAAAACAAAGCGTGTAGGGGTGCGCCTGTCTTGTCTTCCCTGTCATCAAAAGATAAAGGTCTCTTCCCCAATGACAAGAACATTGACACCCTACACCTTCTAAAATGACCAGCTTGTAAAAGAAAATCGCACATCTCCTAAACAAACCACACCAGTGTCCACTCCTAATCCCACACCTTCAGTCACCACAAAAACATGACACATCGAAAAGACAACAAAGCCCTGAAAACATTTCCAAAGCAGAAAAAAGAAACGCAACCAAACCACCCTATGGCCTCGGAAGACCACTGCCGTGTATCTGAGCAAGAAGCGGAAAAGTCATTGGCACATTCCAAAGAGATCGGATCTTAAATTTTTTTTATTAAATATAAAAGTATGAACCAGAAAGATCCAGAATTTCCCAAAAGTGGGTTTTAACAGCGGTGCTATCAGTCTCGAGTGCACGGCAGATATGGATCATGATCAAAGAGGCCAACGATGCCATTTCTACGCGATGCCCACCTCCACTGGGTTATTTTGACAATGAAAATGTTATAAGATTCCAACAGCATTATGCTAGGAGTGTCCCGATTCGTCTTTTTCACACCTCCCTCTAAAGAGATCTTAATTTAACGTTTCTCTTGGGCATTGGCAGCCTGTCTCTTAATGAAATCATGAAGTGTGGGTCTAGGCTCAATGGAACAGGCCGTCAGTGTCCTCACCTCCGTCATGTTCAATGTAGAAGAGCAACCATAATCGGTTTGATAATGTTTCTTTTGTTGGCTAGTGTGTATGCTTAGGTACTGAGGTCAGAATCTCACAGAGCGAGGCTTGATTGAGAACTTCAGTGTCACAAGGTGAATGTATGTTGTGTACAGGAGCCCCAGTTTTCAACTCTCGACCATGAATGCATTGTCTAAGGGATTTCGCTTCGTTTCAGCATGACTCCCTGGATAAACGATCGAGAGGCGTTGCCTGGCTGGTGAGCAAGTTTTGGATGCGATATGTGCTTTTGTCTTCAGACCTGGTGGACAGGCTTTAGGTGCTTGATATTGCCGTAAACGACAAGGCTCCTTGTTTTCATTCGCCCAATGACAAAATTGAACAGCCACATTTGTTTCGGCGGCTCGCGCTTCTTCGACATCTCATCAGGTAGTTTTAGCGGGAGATTGAATGTCGTACTTGACACTAGCATAGATAGTATTCAACCATTACCCTATACTAACAACCTAGAGGAGTAGCCATTTCGAGACTTTAACGGCAAGTTTGTTCTTGTCGATAAGCATCGTAAGGACCACACCCGGGAGGTAGTGTGAACTTAGAGTAAAAGTTGCAGCTCGAAATCTGTGTTTTGTCCTAAATACATCGACCGAGTCGTAGTTAAGAGTCGATTTAGGCTTCTTACGTTATCCATGTGCGTTGTAGTGCATTGGATATCGGCTCGGAACGAAAATCGGGGAGCCGAGTTCGAAATCCAGCTGAATTCATTGCTTTTACTTACGCGCAAATACCCTTGGGAAAGGTATTAATCCGTCTATTCCTTCCAGTTATGGGTTAAAAAACAGGACAGATTGGGTTCTATAGCCTTGGTCGGCAACCAGTCTACCGCAGAAAGCAATGGCAACCTACTGCGGGATAATCTTCTGCCCAGTCAGTGATGTCTCTTTCGAGACATGATCGCCCAAGCGTGTATCACCTATGGCACTTAATTGATTGACGTTATCCAAGTTTTATTCTATAGTTTACTCACCCGGGTTCGTGTAAACTTAGGATTATTTACGGTTAGGATGGCTGCCTACTGGAAATTGAACACATTATTTGTTGAGCGAGATATCCAGGACCAGCTGCTACAGCGGGAAGTGGCGGGGACTTTGGTTAGGAATATGTGGTGGGAGAAATTAAAATGCAAATTTGTCGTTTGCCTCTAATTATAGTCGACTTAATCTAATAAGATTAGCAGCGCAAACGGCACGTGAGGGGAAAAAAAATTGGTCTCACCGTTAAATCTCGTGATAGTGGGGAATTAGCCGTAGCTAGGGTAGAATTGCCCCCATTGCTTATCAAGATGCATTAAACACTTGTAGTTAGGGCTAGGTTAAAAAGATGTCTTCCGGGGCGGCGAATATGAAAATGAGAAATGCACCCAGTAAACGTGTCGCATTCGTCACATTGCCAGATAAGCGAACCGTGATAACAAACGTGAGTATATGTGAGGCTTTCTGTGACTACTTTCTGGATATGTTCACCAGGGAGTCCGGTTTGGTTACTGCTCAGTTCGACGCCTATGGAACAACTTTCTACGACTCGATCATTCCCCTCACTGTAGATACACAATTAAAAAAACACACATTCGGTTAAAAACAAAAAAAGACTTCCTTGATAATGGTTAATAGAATATCCGAAAGCGTTCGGATATATATAATATTTGAACAGTTTTTTACATACTTTATATATAAAAAAAAACGCTTAATTACAGTACAGTGTCAGTGTCTTTAATGAAACTTACACACAGACGCATATATATATATATATATATATATATATATATATATAAGAACAAGAACTATTTTTTTTTTCCTTTGGGTCTTTTTTGCAACCATTTCCCTCTCTTATGTAAATCAAACGCTTTGATCCTGTTGCTTGTTAGATTAAAAGTGATGAATTTTGCACGAATTCCATCAGCAAACAAAAGAAATTTGTTTCAAACGTTAATGAATCATCTAATTACCTATAGTAATGTCTGCATGTTTAATTGAATAACATAGACATATTTTGTCCAAGTATTTTTATACTGATCCTTGTCAGTTGTCTAATCAGTTTCTTGAGGTTAAGATAAAATTCAAGAAAAGCCCCGTAGTTTTCTTTGCTTTTTTTTTTTTTTTTTAACTTAAGTACTTTTGATCTTTTCCAGGATCATCTTCAGGGGTAAATGACAAAGACGAACTTATTGTAACTGCGATAAAATCTGCATTTCGTTGACATAGTGATTTTTAAAAACATATGCGAATGATCGCTGTTCAAGTTGCAATAAATTTGTTTTTGTAATTTACTTCCTCAAGAAATCTACGGCGCCTCACTTTCTTTCTTTCTGTATTTCATGTTAATATCAAAACTGATTAGACAACACTGAAAAGATCAGTATAAAAATCAGTAGACAAATGTCTATATAATTTCATGAAATATGTTTGAAGAAATTATATATATATATATATATATATAACTCGAAAATCCCATGTGTTGTAAGATCATTTCTGCGAAGTAAATTCGCTTCGTCAGCGGCCGTTTATTATGGAAAAATTCAAAACTTCATACACCGGAAGTTCCCTTAAAAAGAAAGAAATAAGAAAGAACAGTGAGAGGGGGAGTTAAAAAAAAGAGAGTAGATTGTATTAGAAGATACGCGTCTACACGTTGTTACAGAGCATAGGGAAGAGAGAGATGGCAAAATAGATTCAAACATATTTTTTGGCACATAAGTAATCTTTAAATGTCCTTTTCAAAGATCAATTTTGAATCCATATATAAATGCTTAACAAAATCCCTGGTATACATGGGTTCGATTTCATCCATGGAGAATTCGAAGGATGTGAAAATTTATATCGAAAATACAATGAACATTTTTAAAAAGCGTTTTTACCATAACCTCTCATCCTTCAATAACAAGGACAAACAAAATATGACATCACTTTTTAAGTATATTTGGAAGTTAAAAAACGAAGATAAACACCTAAAGTTAAATGGAAAATCCTCAAACAAGCCAGAACATCTAAATTGATAAAAGAACCATGTTTCCTTTCTCTTTAAGAAAAAATGAAAATCATTAAATACATGAATATCTACATACTATTAAACCAGAGGCATGAAACCACAATAAACTGCAAACACATTAAAGAACTAACCTTATAATCATGCTAAAAACTACAAAAGCCAATGTTAGGATCCCTAAAAACGATAAGCCTTTATAATATTAACAACACTCTTAGCTTAAATTTTACCTTTTATTTCATACCAAAATCTGATCTAATTTAAGGTTTTATATAAAGAGGTTTCCTAAATTTTAAATAAAGTTTAAATATACAAAAATAGATTAATTATAAAACTAAGTTTAAATGTAAAAATATTTGTAGTCGTATAATTCACTAATAAAGATCTGTTCACCAAATAGCAACCCCTACTCCCACTTTATTGCATCCACTTCTACTCCCTCCCCACCACATATGCATTTCCTTATTTTCTCCTTTTATTAAATCCAAAGGACCATACCTTATCTTTTAATATTTAATCTGTCTATAAAATTTTCAACACGTCCATTTAATCAACTCTGTCCCCTACCTTTCCCTCTTTTCGTTCAAGCTCTGACAACTTACAACCCTTATTTCCCCATCTCCCACACAATTCGCCAAATATAAGAAAAATAATTTCCATTCCTTTCCACACTACCTGATGAGACATTGTCATTTCAATGTCGAAGCAAAATGTACACTTTGTAGTAGATAATAATTTGTACATGTTCTAAACTATAATTTATAATAAATATTCATCGCTCTTTTATATCGAGCACTGTTTTAAATTAACATTTTGAACGTTGTCAATTTTTCCCTCGTTTCTTATTGACTTGGATATATATATATATATATATATATATATAGGATTAATGCAAAGAGGTTTTTTTCATTTAACTGAGCAGGTTCTTGTCGACTTCGAAGTTTCGTGAGGACACTGTTATGATGTAGTCACTTTTCAGGGCTGTTTTCAAACTGCTACTGTGTCTGTTTTTTTTTTCTTATTTATATGAAGATTGGTGTAATTTAATATTTTGTTTTGAAAGTGGTCTAACAGTGGTTAGTTGATTTCTTTTCAATGTTGTATTATTTGCAGTTGGTTGATTTTCTTTTTATTGTGCAGGTGTTTAATTTCTTTTTATTCCTTTTTAATGTACACGTAAGTGGATATCGGCTTAATTGAGTAGGTCTCCGCTTAATCACTTTTTAGTTGATTTGTTTTTGTCAATTGGTTTGACCTCTTTTTATTCTCTTTACATCTTTTAATTCTGTTAGCTTAACCTTTTTTATCGTGTTGGTGTATATGACTGCTTAAAGAATTACTGTTTTAGGCCATGATTGAGTATTTGTATCCCTGTGTATTTAGGTTTCTGGGCTTTGGGTGTGATTTTATTTTTTTCTAGTTATATTATGTTCTGTTTTTACTGTAATTGAGTGTTTATATTTTTATATTTGTATTTTTATTTATATGTGGTAGTTTTGCTTTGTGTTTATTTGATCTTGTTATTTACGTAGCAAAGTAGATATTTATTTGCATGTTTACATTTTCCCATTATTTCCTTTCTTTTGTTTAAATGTTTTACTTTGATTTGTAAAATTAGTTTCTCCTTTAAACATAATTTGCAGTTTTTGCTATTTCCATTTAATTTTGGTAATGTTTTTTTCTTCTTTCTGGTTCCATGTGTATGCTAATAGTGTTGTATTGTTTTTGTATTTTTCCTGTGTTGAGCTACGTTTTGTGATTGAACCTTTCTTTGAAGGTTGTTTCTGCTGCCCCTATGTAAAACTTTTCGTGTGTGCTAGTTTTATTTGTCACGGTGTTTTATATATTATGTTGTTAGACAATTATTAAGTGGACAGTTTTCTTTCTTTCGGCAGTTGCATTTGTTTGTACTGTGTTGTTAGTTGATGTTGTTGTTTTAGGCTTTGCTGAGTATTTTCTAATTGTGTTTGGTTATTTTCAAGTTTTTCATGTGGCTCTAATTGATTTTGATTGTTTTTATTGATGACTTTTGATAGTTTCCTGTGTTTGAGAAAATGTTTTTATTATCTTGGAAATATTTTTCCTATTTTTGTTTTTATAGTGCTGTTGTAGGGTAGGTTGAACCAGATTATTTCATTTTCTACTGTTTTTGTTTGGTTTATTTTCGTTTTTATGTCAGTTTGTTTGAATGTCCGCTATTTTTAAGTGCTGATTAGTATATTCTTTTTCATTGAATATATTTGTTACTAGAGTCCGTTGATAACCTTTTGTTTATATATATATATATATAAGTATGAGTTTGAATACATAGGGAGTGCAGTTGGAATTTTTGTTGATATATATATGGGATGTTGTTTTCTTTTCTGAATGGTTTGTATGTATTGTTTAAGTTGAGTGTTATGTACTAGAAGTTAACTATTTTTAAATTTGTTTTGATGTCAATTGCAAATCCTAGAGTGTTGTAGATTTTTTATAATTTGTTTTCTTGTATTTTCCGTAGTTCTACAGCTGCATTTTTAGAATTATTATTTCACCGTCTCTATATAAACTGTGGATAATTTTGTTAGTTTTTTGATGATGAATATGCCTATAATTTTAGATATTTGACGCCCTCATAGCTTCCCATTTTTATCTCAAAGTTGTGGTCATTGTTGATATTGCTGTTATTAGTGATAACATCATAACGGTGTCCTTGCGAAACTTCGAAGTCAACAAGAACCTGCTCAGTTAAGGGACAAATTTCTTTGCACTAATTCTATTAACGCTCGCACTCTCTTTTTATCTCTCCACCCTCTCTCTCTCTCTTATATATATATATATATATATATATATATATACATATATAATCTCAAGCACTTTAGGATAAAAAAAACTGCTTACAAAATACCTTTTATTAGCAAAACTACTAAAAAACAATCTTCATTATCACAACTCAAGACATATATATATATATATATATATATATATATATTCCGATCTGCTAGTAATTTCTTTTAGTCTATTTAGAATTTGTTTAAGTTGTTCAGAGTTGGTAGTTCTTTTAAATATATTTTTCTTGTTTCCGTTTGTTGAGAGTTGTTGGGTTATCATTAGTTACTTTAACTGCCTTTTCACAAGACTACGTTTAAATTGCCATGTAATGTTGTTAAGATGAGCTGCTGGATTATATAATTTAGAATTTGTGTATTTAGGCTGCAAATTTTTTTTTAACATGTCAAATTAAATAAATTGAAGTAATATATATATATTTTTAAAATCTTATATTTTTGAAGTAGGAAAAAATGTAGTTATAGTGCGTTATCCGTTCTAGTGAAACGTAGTTGGGTGTTGAAGAGATTAACTGAATTTGGCTCGTTAGTAGATAGCCCACTATAAGTTATAAAAGGGGTTATAAAACAAAATCAAATTGAGTATAGAAACATTTTATATGCACACATCAATTACGGTTTTTTTACAAATCAAAGTAATGTCTTTTGGATGAGTTCAACGGACGTTAAAATGTTCATAGCAGTAATTGCTGAAGTTTGCGCGTATGTATATGTGGGAGCGTTTGTTCGTTAAGAATGTCTTTGATGTCTCCGTCTGTTGGTCGGGTAAGTAACTCAGGAGACAGCGAAGAAGGTGAGTGGGAAAGGCGAGGCGAGCATAGTGGATCACTTGACGAGGTCAAAGGACGTGCTAATTATGCTCGCACTTTCTCAACTCTGGTGATACTTTTTGTGTCGGCTTATTTCGTCTTTGTGGGTCCCAGCAGGTCATTTGAGAATTCACACCCGTATTTAATTCTAGGCTTCCCATTGGCCGATAAATAAAATTCGCTTAGACTCGCGAACTGGAATTTGATATTTCTTAATTTTTGGTTTTCTGCCGGAACATATGCGTGGAGCCGGGTGCGCAAAGATCAGTTTTGGTCATATGCTTTCTGGTCCTGAGAGTGCAAACATCCGGTCCCTCGCTTTGCTCGGTTGGTATCACCACACAGTAATTTTTAGCAACACAGTTTTCCGGTTACATTTGTTAACATAACTCACACCCCTGAAGATGATCTTGGAAAGTGGTTGAAAGGACTTGGGTATTTTAAGAAATGAATGAAAATAACATGTCAGCGTTACAGCTTATTTCTGACATCTTTTGAATGTAATAAGCGAAAGATTATCCATGAGTATGAACGGATTTTATTGAAAATAAACATATTGTTTGCAATTTATTTAATCTGATATGTTTAAAAGAAAATTTGCTGGCTACACACACACACACACACACACACATGTATGTATGTATGTCATCCGCAGACAGATCTGTTTCGCTGTCTTACAGCTCATCAGTACGGTTAGACATCCGATTGCTTTTTACCCAGGATTGAAACCCGACCGAATTGACGTCAGTCGGCATCTCTACCTCTGAGCTATGGGTGCTCGGTAGAAGAAGGCAGACATTTTAGCGCGTATATTATCATTATACACGCCCAATAGCTGAGTGTTCTAATTCGTTACTAAATGAACGATGCGTATACGCCAGAGTAGCTGTTTTACAGTCTGCCATTCTTCCAGAGTGCTCTATCATATATATCTTCTTAGTGAAAATTAAAAAACCGTGTCGACTACTCAATCAAGTGCACACAGAAAATAATTAGTTTATAACAATAAAATAAATAATGCCTTTTTTTTTGTCTTTTTTAATTGCTTGAATATATAGTGTGTGAGAGTTTCTTACGAGTGTGTGGAGACAATGAAAACTTAAACGCCATCATTGCACTGACTACCCATGTATTTATAAAACCCATTCTATCCCGTCGTGGTTGAGTCTACGAAAACGTTCATCCTTTCTTTGATAGGTCTTATATCTCATCCTGCTGTGAAACCACCCCTTGATCAAAAAGAACTGGTAGGGAGACCTGTTTAGTATGCTATGAGTTGGCATTGGGGCAGGTAGAAATGAATTACGTAATACTAGTAGCACCCATACCTAGGAGTATATACAGAAAATAAGCAAATGTTAAAATATCAGTCGTAAATTAAGTGTTTGAATACATATAGGGTTAGTCAGTTAAGTACCATACGTGATACGCACTTTGAACGATCATGTCATTTTCGAGACATGACTGACTGGGCAGTAGATTTTCCATTGCTTTCTGTGGTAGACTGGTTGCCAGCTAAGGCTATAGAACACAATCTGTCCTGCCATTTAATTCATAGCTGAAGGGAGGATATATTATTACGTATAATTAGAGAGGGATGAGCTTATTACTTCGTAACAATAGAAAACCGATCCCCCACTTTATGCCCAGTAGGATAGACGCTTGGGCGATCATGTCTCGAAAGAGACATGACTGATTGGGCAGAAGATTATCCCGCAGTAGGTTGTCATTGCTTTCTGCGGTAGACTGGTTGCCAGCCAAGGCTGTAGAACCCAATCTGTCCATAACTGGAGGGAAGAGACGGATATTCTTCTTCTATGTGCCCTGTCCCTTCAGGACGTAGGCGATCATGGATCTCCACGTCTCCCTATCCCTTGTGGCTCTTAGTATGTTTGTTCCTGTTGCTCCTGGCAACCCCCGTTCCGTCATCCACCTGATCAGACCCTGTAAATATGTTATCCGCTGCCTTCCTCTGTCTCTCCTTCCTTCTATCTGTCCAGTCAGTATCAGGTTCTCCAGGCTCTCCTTCCTCATTGCATGTCCCAGGAACTTCAGTTGTCTCTTCCTGATGCTCAGCATCAATTTCCTTTTGTTGACATTCTATCTAACACTTCGTCGTTGCTTGTATGCTCAGTCCACGATATCCGTAGCATCCTTCTGTAGAACCACATTTCGGCCGCTTCCAGTTTTGTCCTCATTTTCGATGATATTGTCCAGCATTCACAGCCGTATTGAAGAACTGACATCACGTAGCAGTCTAGCACTCTTTTCTTCGTTTCTATTGAGATTTTCCTTGAGATTTGTGAATGCGAGGAATTCAACTTGAACTCGAACTCAGCATCCCGATTTGTCGTTCCGAGTCGATATCCACTGCACCACAACGCACATACAGGGTATCATATGCTAAAGATAATAACATGTAACGTATATGGAAAGGATACTGTGTGTGTGTGTGTGTGTGTGTGTGTGTGTGTGTGCGTCAGAATGCTTTTTGTTCGGTCGTACGTGTTTGCAGATTTCCTATGAAATATTGTGAGGCATCGATTTTTAGAAGCGTTCTTTCTTGGTTTGCTAGAATTATTAAATATGTCGCGATGTAGTCACGTAATCTTAATGTATTGCGTGCCGTGTACATCAATTGTTGTGTTTAATACGACATGAGGTTCGTTGGGGACTCAACCCCTCACCTCAGGGAGACAAGAGACGTGTCCTATTGCTAAAGCATCCGATGAATAAAGAAGAAAATAGGCTGATATTTTTTGAGGTTTTCTCGTATACTGTTTTTTCAACGTCATCGGGCAGTAGTAAGCAGAACTTCTTCGATAGACAAGTGGGGATAATCTCACAAATTTAGATTAAAAGCTTGATCATTTAATTTATATCTGTTTGATAGTGCTGGGTATGACGATAAACTCCATCCGGCAGCAAGGTTTCTGATCGGGAGATTGAAGGTTTTGAGGAATTTCATACCACTTGTGCTGGAGTGGATATGAACTCGGAACGACAAATCAGGTAGCCGAGTTCGAATTCCAGTTGTATTCCTTGTATTCACTTACGCACAAATACCTTTGAGAAAGGTATTAATTCGTCTCTTCCCTCCAGTCATGGGTTAAATAATAGAACAGATTGGGTTCTATAGCCTTGACTGGCAACCAGTCTACCAGAGAAAGCAATGGCAACCTACTGCGGAATAATCTTCTGCCCAGTCAGTCATGTCTCTTTCAAGACATGATCGCCCAAGCGTGTATCACGTATGGCACTTAAGTGACTTAATTGCTATTTCCAGGTCCACCCTCACTCGTGATAGAAACATCTGTTTGTATTTCAGGTATCGGTAAATAGTAACCCCCAAAAATACTATGAAAGTATAAAAATACATTTTTATAGTAAAAATGCCAGCAGAACAGTTTATGCAGAAAGAAAATTACCACTAATACATTTCTTTTTAATATTTAGGTTTCGGTATTAAATTATCCATAGTGGTTGATATGCCGCTAAACAAAACGAAGAAACTGTTTGAATTTCTAGGATAAGTCATTCAAATTTACATTAGGACTAATATCCTCATTTTTGTTGTTATTCTTACAACGTTTCAGATTCTCGTTACACTGTCATTCGATACAATAATGTAACCTATTAACCCATTGACTACCAATCAGGATTTAAACTAGTGGTCGGCAATTAGTGGTCCATTCAACTCGGCGTCCATTCAACTAGTGTTCCATTTTACAGATAATTGTTAGAATTTCTTCCCCCCCCCCCAATACCTGTCTAACTCAATGTCATCCATGTAAAAAGTTTGAAGAATTGAAGCAAATATTGAACATTGCTACATAGTACTACTCAACTCAGAAATCTTTCCAAGAACTGATACTTTGTGGAATGATCCTGCGGGTATGCTTCCACGAATGCTAAACCTTAACCTCTTCAATCTAGGATCAATCGTTATGTATCCTCCATATCCAAAAAGATTTTATTTTCCTTTCACAACACCTACCACATTCAGTAACACTCCACACGGAGTGGCTCTTAGTACTAGGTGAACATTGGCAAGTTGTCGCTAAGCAAAGATAAATTTGTGAATTTTGAAACGTCACCAGTGTTGTTCTTGTAACATGGGCATGTGGATGGTGTAATTGATAGCTGCCCGAAATGAGAAATCCGAGATCGAATTACAGTTGGCTTAGTTACATTCATTTATGCTCAAACATCCTCGGGAAATATATGAATTCATTTCCTCCCCCATGTATGGATTAAATAAAAAAAATCAGGAAGAACATTTTTATTCCCCCAAAAATTGATAATACAATATTCACTTAAAATGTGAGAATACGAAATGTTTTGGGTTTAAATAACCAATAAAACGTTGATGAACCGTAAAAAAGAAAATACATCAACAAGCATGTGACTCTGTATTGAAATGAACTAAATCTGGTAAATATCTATAAAAATCATGAGGTGTGCAATGTAGTTTTGTGCTGGTTTTCATTTCTTAAACCAGTTTTTTCTAATCCATTATCAACTGGCTAATGGGATATCTTGAAAGAATTCCTGTTCCTTGCAGCAGCTGATAAGATATTTCGCCGGTATAACGTCATGTATCAAGAATCCTACTAAAAATCAAGTATTTAATAATTTTGCTGTCTTGATAACGACGTCTACTAACAGACATATATAGAGAATACATTGTAAATAATGTTTTCATATAAAAATAGCAGTAACGGTCAGCTGTCCCATAACACATTAGGGTAGTTGGGTACTCCTACGTATGCAAATGCCCTTGGGAGAAGTAGGAATCCACCTATGCTTCCTCTTGATGAATCATAATTAATTACATTATTTGGCCGAGTGGATTAAAGTGAATATTCTATGAATTTGGTGATGTAGTAATTTTGAGTTCAAATGGAATTCGGAGAGACGAGTCGGGTTCTTCATATTTTCTTCCGCGCAAATATTCTTGGAAAAGATGAGTCCTGCTCTCCACCAGCAATTTGTTAATTTGTCGGACTTGTATCTCCAAAGATATAGTGAATGTTGGACAATATTTTCGAAGATGAAGGAAAACCTTGAAGCAGCTGAAATGTGGTTCTACAGAAGGATGCTGCGGATATCATGTACCGGGCATGTGAGCAATGATGAGGTTTTGGAAAAGATGGACACAAAAAAGAAATTAATACTGAGCATCAGGAAGAAACAACTAAAGTTCCTGGGACATGCAATGAGGAAGGAGGGCTTGGAGAACCTGATACTAACAGGCCAGATAGAGGGGAAAAGAGACAGGGAAAAACAGAATAACATATTTGAAGGACCTGATCAGGTGGATGACGGAACGAGGGTTGCGTGGGTACAACAGGAGAAAGCGTGCTAAGAGTCACCAGGGATAGGGAGACGTGGAGAGCCATGAACGCCTACGTCCTGAAAGAACATGACACATAGAAGATATATGCCAAGTGTTTATAAGAAATTATAATGTGGATATAAAGTGGGGGATCAAGTCCATATTATATAAACTGACCCTTATTTTGTGGACATGCTAGTTTCTATACATTTATATTCCAGATTTATGGTCTTGAGCTAGTGGATGACAGAACGGGGGTAGCATGGTGTAACAAGAGAAAACGTGCTAAGAGCCACCAGAGATAGGGAGACGTGGAAAGCCATGATCGCCTACGTCCTGAAAGAACATGGCACATAAAAGAAGTATCTCTAACTCATTATCTAAAACATAATTTAAATAATCTGCGAAAGGTTAGTCAACCACAGAAAACGAATCATTCAATTTGACGTGACATTTTGCATATTAGACGTCATACTGTAATAGCAATTGTAGATAAGAATCTCAGTGTAAGGGGGGTAGTGACGTTTTTTCACAAAATGTTAGGTTTGGTTAGACTGGTTCAACGACATATTATTTTTGGATTAATTAATGCCTTATAGAACAGAAATCACAATAAATCAAATTCGGTCGACAATTCTTTTCTTTTTTTTCTTTTTATGTATTGCCATTTATTGTGGCTGTATTCTCTTTTGTCTAATAACATCTTTTCTTTTTTTTTTTAATGCATCTGTTTTTATCAAATTGATTAAATTTTGTCGCTTCAATAAGAATTTTAATATCTATTAAACTCTGTAATGACGAGGATTAACAAAAAAAAATTTTATCAGCTGCTATTAATCTGAAACGAGTGAATGCAGAAAGACGGGCTTTCTTTCTTCCCGCTTCTCCGTTCATTATTTTCTTGTCAAAATCAATTTTAAGATAAACCTTAATTCTCTTTGTTTTACACTTAACATTGCTTTTCCTTTCTTCGCTTTTATGTTTTCTTTAACTTCCATTCAATTTCCCGCCAAATTCCATTTCAAAAAAATTTGCTGAATTAGGATATAACTAAATCACAAATATTAAAAAAAAATTCTTGCACTTCCTCTAAATGACAAATTGGACCTGATGTTTTCTACAAAAAAAAAACTAAGACAAAGTAAATATTTTCCAGTCTGCTTTTGTCTAAATTAGATAATTTTCAGCCACTGTCTGACGACACGTATGCTTCTTTGTTCTTTTTTAGAAAATATTTATTCCATAACATTATGTTGTCATGGTAACGATTATGACGTAAACGTTGGCATCACTTTGAGTTTTTCAAGACTTTTTACACAATAATCTAATTAATATGAATTAACAGTAAATTTAAAAAACTAATAAGCTTACTTTTAAAACTTTAATTTTTTAAAAATTGAAGTCAGGAAATCATGATAAATGCCGTTATAGATACAAAACTTAAGTTAATCTGGCACACAGTGAAATTGAAATGAAGAAATACTTGCTATATAAATCTTTCATATGAAGATAATTATACTAGTGTAGAATCACTTCTACATGCATGTACATACTTATATACATATCGCCATGTACGCACGTATACACATATATACGCGCATACTTATACATTAGTACCGCACGTGAAACCTCTTTTTCCCGCGCTTCATTCAGAAATATATAAGCTGATGTTCACACGTGTCTAGACCAGTTGGAAACTTCTTTTCGGAGCTAACATATGCCGTTAGTTCCTTTCCAACTCACATACAGCGCTAATTGCGTTTAGCAATTAGTTACACCAAAAATATTTATCTCTCTTACAAACATACTTCACTACATATATAATGATATTCAACTACTGATTAGTACAAACATCAATACATTTTCTTCAACATCCAAGGGAGAACTTTCTCCACTAAATCTTGCATGCACAAAATAATCCTCTAACTATGTTTAATACATTGTTATTATTCTTGTTATATTGTTCTGAGTTATTTTTATTATTAATGTGGTGGATTGGACAACCAGTCTACTTTATAATGGTGACTCCACTTTCAATTTACTACCATGTTGTCCAGTCTCCAACACTAGCCTATATATATATATATATATATATATATATATAAGCTAAGAACAGATACTACACTTTTAATTTACCCTGCTTCCCCACTGGAGCGAGTTGTGACACAACGACACTTTTTAACGTGGAGAACCTGAGCGCGTACGCTTAAGGCACTGGTCAAAGATTACCCAGGCCCGGCTTACGCCGTAACTAGGCACAAAGCTGGTCTTAGCTAGTCATTGCTTGTCAAAGCTGGTCAAAAGATAGTCATTGCTTCTCGACCGGCGAGCAGTATCTGAGAACAGATACTACACATTGATCCTAGCAAAAAGGTCGAAGATATATTTTTGTAATTATTGTATATATCAGCAAATTTTTACGTTATGGGGTTACTTCCTCTTTTTTAGGTGCCCCTTGTCAATATGTGGCATTGTTGCGCGTGAACGATTGGGCAGGGGGGTGATAGATGGATTCACAATGCACAAATTATTAAGTGTTAGTCATGAAGGTGTTTAGCTAGGTATAGGATAGTACCTCCCCTTAATTCGGCCATGTGCCACAGTTTATATAATTTTATACAAATAAATGAATATATATATATATATATATATATATATAAAATAAATTTCGAAGTTCAAAATCGTTGTATGATCATTTCTACATGAAATTCCTAAGAGATATTTCACGCATCATCGGCAATTTATACTCAAAATAAAATATTATCGGCGGAAGTTCAAAAATTTCAAAAGATTTACGTCACATAAAAAACGGGATAGGTGATAATGTCTATTTTTTAAATTTGGACAACATTACTTTTAGATGGAGTTGTAAGTGAAAAAATTAAAAGTTTGGCTATGTCTAGCTCTAAAAAGGGGGAAAGGGAAGAAAGAAGTGGTGTTTGAATGGGAAGAGGGTTGCAACAATATATATATATATATATATATATATATGTGTGTGTGTCAGTTAAACGAAGTTTTTTTTTTTTTTGGTTTTTTTTTTTTTTTTCGTATTTCAAGCTTTAATTAACTTCAAATAAATTACGTATGAAAAGCGTTTATACATCAAAATACATCCCATAATATTCTACTGCCTGTTGCCATCATTGTGTTAGAAGCTTAATTCTGCACTTATATCCTTTGGCTAGTTTAGAGATCTTAAACTCCATGAACCTGTTATCAACCTTACCCATATTGTTGAACTTCCGTTTGCTGTTCCTGGGTATGACGGTAAACTGTATCCGACAGCAAGGTTTCTGATTGGGAGGTTGTGAGGAGCATGACATCACCTCTTAATTGCTGACCCGGAGTGGTAGCACCTGTTAGGGTCCTAGCTATGGGCAAATAGTTAACCCTCCAAACGAGTCAAAACACTATGAAAATATAAAAAACAGACTTTTATAAAATCTATACATAAAAATATTGAATGAAAAATATTACCAATAAACATTTTTTTAATAAAAAAAAAAAAAAAAAAAATATATATATATATATATATAATTTTAATCAATTCACCCCAAGCAAGGCATTTCACTGCCACTGTTGTGCAGGGGGTTACATAGGGGGAAAGTGATGAGAAAGAGTGCTTAGATATAGGAAATGTCAGAAGGAGGGTGATAGACGGGTAAGGATACCGAGTATTAGGGTTGTGTAGGTGGGAAGAGTGTTTGAAAGAATGGGTGCGAGTTAGTGTGTTAGGTGTCTATTGACCTTACATTTAAACTCTTGGAGATTGTAGCTGTCGGGGAAGCAATCATGTGGAAGGGAATTCCACAGTCGGGAAGTGCAAGAAAAGAAGCTGTTGGAGTAGAAATTGCGGTTACATTTTATTGGTTTCACTGTAAAAGGGTGGGACCTAGTTGCTAATCTAGTATCTCGTGCAAATTCGTACCTAGTGGGGCCGTTGTACTTTGTCAAGAACCCCGAGGAGAATAGCAGGGGCACCTGACCATATGTAGCAGCAGTATTCAATGCACGGCCGAATGGTAGATTTATATATGTGCAGGATAAATTCAGACGGAAAAAACTTCCGGGCACTGCACAGAGAACCGACTTTCATAGCAGCGGATTTAGCAATGGATTCGATATAGTCATTCCACTTGAGGTCCGCTGAGAGTTTGAGACTGAGGCATAGTGTTTTACTCTCTGGGAGGTAAGCCTGTTCCATGCTAATGGGAGGTAGGTGCGATTGTCTATGATGTTTAATTGATAGCAGCTTCGTTTTGAAAGCATTAAATTTACGAGCCATTTCTTACCCGATTCCACTACGGATTGGAGGTCCTTCTCAAGCTCGGCAGTGAGGTTCGCTTTGTCGCCCACACCAGATTTTTGATCGAGGCGAGAGTAAACTGTGCTGTCATCGACGTACATGCCTGCTTGGGATCTTATGGCATCAGAGAGATCATTAATGTAGATCAGAAAGAGCGTAGGACCTTTAGCAAGAAGAAAACGTTTTTGAAGGAAAGATATTAGCAAGAAGAAAACGTTTTTGAAGGAACTAATGCTTCGGCATTAAATGACCCCAAGGGGTTGATATGCCAAAAAACAAACAAACAAACTTCCGTTTGCACAGAAAGTGAGTCATAACTCGGAAAAGATGGTAATCTGATGGTACAAGGCAGTTTGGCACCGCTTCCAGCAATTCGTTTCTCATGCTTGCAGTTGGTCACATTGGCAACATGCGTTGGGATAATGTTATACTGTTGCAGCGCTCGTCTTCAAAGCAACATATAGTCCCGACAGTTGCTTAGTATAAAGGTTAGTGTTCACAGCATAACCATCTGATGCAAACTCAAATTGTAATACTGCCTCAAAATTCCTCCAAAACATGCAACACAGCTGTCTGTTCAAAACGCTCTTGAGATGTTCTTAAGCCTGACCGGAACGAAGTCACTGTTTTCTCTTCGGATTACGAAAACTGGTCCAAAAACAAGAACCTTGAACATTTGCCAGAAGCTCGTCGTTGATTAGCTCATGAGGAACTTCTCGATAGCTTCTGTCCACAAGGCCGAGTTTATGGAGGGTGTTTTTTTTTTAAGGACCAAGTTTTCCTGACAATGTACGAAGGTTTGTGCTCAACTGTTCATTTATTTCAAGCAATGCCTCATCTTCCAGAACAGTCTCTCTGGCCTTGGCTCGTCTTCCAGGCTGATGTCACCTTCCTTGAAACGTCTGTGCAATTTTGTACCATATGCCATATGTTGGTTGACAGTTACTGGGTCTTTCACATCATTGTTTCTTTTTTCTTTTTTACCACTGCCTATAAACGTAGTCCTCCAGGTAAAGTAAAATGGAGCTAATTGCAATTTTTTCACCACTCATTAGCAAAGCAGTAAAACAAAGAATAAACAATGTTTATATGAAAATAAAGAATAAATAATTCATTAAGGATTAGACAAGTTGTATCAAGGATCGAACATGGAAATACAAGTCGCCAAAAATCATCAGTGAAAATCCGGAAACAATTTTGTGTGTAATCGCGCGTGCAGATATATTCCTGAGAAAAAAAAACATGTAAAATTTATAATAAATTAATGAAAATAGAAGACCGCAATCTTTTTTGTTTCTAATCAAAATAACCCAATCAAATCTAAACTACCGATGAAAAATATAATGTATGAATTTCAATGCCCAGTACAAGATTTTCTTATCACAAATCAATTACCTATACTGGACGCACTACCACCTCTTTGAGTCGACGCTTTATTCCACTTATCAAACCAAAGTGACATAAACATTTATTAACTCATAAATTATAAGTACCCTTAAGGTCGAATACACAAAAAAATACTATTTAAATCACAGCATCAGAAATATCCCGCTAATCGAGAGACTCTATGCATCAAACATGTCACTCCTAACATTAGCCTTACATTATTTAATAGTTGAAATGAAGAACTGAATTTTCTTTTTTTTAAAGAGAAAGATGCTCAGACAAATTCCAGTCGCGCGAGGCATGTGAGAGCTTGGAATAAACACTTTTTTTTTTTTCAAAAATACAAAATCAATTACAACCTAGCAGTCAAAACACGAGAAAAAAATAACACCAGAGACATAAACATCCTGTAAAATGGGAGTGGCTGAAAGTGCTTGGGACGATAAAAATTATGGAAAAATTTTATATTTCTTATCACCAACGAAACGAAAAAATGTTGGAATTCTGGAAAAACTTGATAAAAATTATCTTCCTCGTCGGCCGTATTTAATGAAAGATGTTTGAAAGAAAGATTGCAGCCTAAGTGTGTGTGTGTGTATATATATATATATATATATATATATATATATAATTTGTTTCATTTACCATATAGAGTACTGTTTCATAATTAATGTTTTCTTGATGAATGGGTGTTTCTTAATGTTATTTTTATGTGCATTGGGAAACAGTTATAATTATTAAAATAAACACCACTCTTATATGTGAAAGAAAAGGAATATACAAATAACAAAATTACACTTATTAAAATACATAAAACTTACTAGAATCTAACTAGTATTTTTAAGTCCAGCAAATTTTCTTAATGTGTTTAATCGATCGACAATGGTCTATAGTATTGTAAATGCTTGAATTTGAATGTTGGTGACTACGATCAGCGTTTGTTTGAAGGTATGTTTAGGTAGCAATAATTCACCCGAATAAGTCTTGATTTATAAGATGTCACCGACATGATCAGTCTATTCAACTTTTTATTGTCTTTTCAATTTCCCAATAAGGTGTAGTTTATGAGGATTAAAGGTGTTAATAAATTATCTCAACTTCATGTTTCCTTGTTTATTCTATCCGTGTAAGCGGCGCCTATAATCTAATAAAATTTGCGTTCCACCCGGACCTACCATGAGTTCGAAAGAATTGGAAATACCAGTCTTCTGCATTCTATCACGAGCCAAGGTGAGGTGCCGTTTTCACTGTTTTGATATTTCTGCTCTCTTATCTCATCGAAGTTAAATGCTTACCTGACATACTGTATCATCTTCTATATGCCGTTTCTCTTCAGAACGTAGGCGATCATGGCCCTCCACATCTCCCTATCCCTTGTCGCTATTAGTACCTATTCTTCTGTTGTTCCACTCAATCCCCGAGCCACCATCCATCTGCTCAAGTCAAGATATATTGTGCGTTGCTTCCCCTTGTCTCTTTTCTTCTCTATCCGTCTCGTGGGCATCAGGTTCTCCAAGCCCTCCTTCCTCATTCAGTCAGTGAAGTGCCATACGTGAAACACACTTGAGCGATCATAGACATGACTGACTAGGCAGAAGATTATCCCGGAGTAGGTTGCCATCGCTTTCTGCGGTAGACTGGTTGCCAACCAAGGCTATAGAACCCAGTCTTTCTTGTTATTTAACCCATAACTGGAAAGAAGAGATGGATTAATACCTTTTCCAAGTATTTGCGCGTAAGAGAATGCCATGAACTAAATTGGAATTTGAAGTATCAGTTTTTGTGTCCATCCTCTCCAAAACCTCGTCGTTGCTTGCGTGTTCCATCCCCAGCATCCTTCTGTGGAACCACATTTTGGTTGCTTCAAGACTTTCCTTAATCTTTGATGATATTGTCCAGATGCCATATTGAAGGAGAGATATCACATAACAGTCCAGTACTTTCGTTTTTGTTGCTAACGGAATTTTCTTGTCTATTAATACTCTATTCAGCTTTTAGAAGGCATCTTTCGCCGTGACAATGCGCCTTTGGGTCTCTGTATCGCACTTTCCGTCCTTGTTAAAACACTTCCCAGGTATTTAACTTTCTGTACCTGTTTGATTTTTGGCGATTTGGACTCCTCTTTTTATTGTTTATCATGCATTCAGTTTTTCTTGCAGTTGATATATAGTCCTTTCTTTCCGCTTTAACTACTCTAGGAGATCTTGTAGTTTATTTCCCATATCTGCTATCAGTACTGTATCACCTGGGTATCTTACACTGTTCAGATTACGGCCACCAATGACGAATCCTAGTAGGAACCCTAGAGCTTTAAGAATTATCTCGCTGTATAAGTTGAATAGATCTGGTGAGAAGACACATCCTTGTCTTACACCCCTTTCTATCTTTGTGTATCTGCTGAACTCGTTTCTTGTCCGTATGCGGGCAGTTTGCTGTCAGTAAAGATTCTTGATTACTCTGAGGTCTTTTCCGAATACGTCCATTACGGTCTACAAGTCTTTAATGAAAAGAAGTTGTGGCTGAGTACTTTTCAAAAAAGTGAATTCATCATTTAGTCGAAATAAAAATTCTGCTGGGCTTAATGTGGGGGATCGGTTTTCTATTGTTATTAAGTAATAAATTGATCCCTCACTAATTACTACATAATATTATAATACATCTCTTCTTCCACTAGCTATGAGTCAAATAACAGGACAGATTGGATTCTATAGCCTTAGCTGGCGACCAGTCTACCGCAGAGAGCAATGGCAACCTACTGCGGGATATTCTGCCCAGTTAGTCATGTCTATTTCCAGACATGATCGCCTAAAGCGTGTGTCACGTAACTGACTGACTGAATACTCTACTGAGCTTCTAAAAAGCATCCTTGGCCATGCCCTATACGCCTTTAGATCACCGTATCATATTTTCCATCTTCTGTTAGAACACTTCCCAGGTATTTAGATTTCTGGAACTGTTTCATTTTAGAATCGGCCAACATGTAGTTGTCATTTGGTGCTCCTCTTGTTATTTTCTTTTATCTGCTATCAGCACTGTATCACCTGGGTATCTTATACTGTTCAGATTACGGCCACCAATGACGAATCTCAGCAGGACTTCTAGAGATCTCGGAATTGTCTCGCTATATATGTTAAATAGTGAGAATACACATCCTTGTCTTACGATTCTTTCTATCCTTGTATATCGTTTCCTCTCCGTGTGCAGGTAGTTTTCTACCAGTAACGATTCTTTATTACTCTAAGGTCTTTCTCGAATACGTCAAAGTTACCAAGCGTCTCTATCAGGTATATGCGGCATACTTTGTCGAATGTCTTTGCATAGTCGATGAAACACATGCACACGTTCTTATGCCCTTTTATTGCCCTTTCTGATAACACTTTACGCATACACTACTGTGCAAAAGCTTTAGGACAATAACTATTTTATCTTTTATGAGACATATTGACAGAAAATAAACAATTTAATTAAAGTCATTTTATTTGATTTACTCAACAAATGCTTTAACAAGAAATAAATACTTGTTAGAAAATAACGGATAACCCACTATAAACTGGCGACCCCGACGTGATTTCAATACACACACACACACACACACACACACACACACACACACACACACACAAACAAACACATTTTGGACTTTCAACGAAATTAGAATATTTCTTTTTAACACAAATTAAACAATGCAATTGACGCTGAAGAAACTTAAATAAATCAAAAACAACCAATCCAAGCTATGGCGATAAAAGCATCAAATTTCCTTGAATCAAACGTAATAGTTTGGTTTGCGATAATGGAGGCGCAATTTAATATTGCAAATATAAGACAACTCAGTCAAAAGTTTTACAACATTTTGGCAGCACTCCCCGTGGATATAGTAGGAAATATACAGCCAACTATACTGCAATCAAAAGACTATGACGCACTAAAAGAAGCAGCGACGGGCGCTTACGAAAGAACAAAACCAGAGATGCTGAACAAATTAATGTCGTCATCGACAGTAACGGGTCGTCCCTAAGTATACCTGAATGAACTCATGTCATTAGCAAGTCGAATTGACGTAGGGGACGATATCGTACGTCACAAATTTATTCAAGCCCTACCCCACTCTATTAAACTAGTATTAGCTGCGCAAGTCAATTTAGACACAGATCATCTTGGAAAAATGGCGGACGACTTATTATATTTTAATACACAAAACACCTCACATCTCTGAGGGCAAACATCCGGTCACTCGCTTGGTCGGTATCACCACAATATTTCCTGACATTGAAGCCGGCTGCCTATGACATAAACACACTGTTTGTCATTGTTTCTGACGATAATCACATCTTTTCCGGTCACCGAAATACATTATATTCCTTTGATGCCGAGTGCCTTTGACGTAAACACATTTTTGTTTGTAACTGTTTACATAACTGCCTTTGACCAGAAATTATATTTCTGGAGGTCACAGAAATATATTACAAAATAACAGTTTATCCAAATTTTCTGTTTTACGTGCCATTTTTTTTCAACGCGTAGTTAATCATGGCTCTCCAGTTTTCTTTCATCCCGAGTTCGAATTCCAGCTGAATTCATGGTATTCACTTACGCGCAAATACGCTTGGGAAAGGTATTAATCCGTCTATTCCTTCCAGTTATGGGTTAAATAACAGGTGAGATTGGGTTCTATAGCCTTGGTCGGCAACCAATCTGCCGCAGAAAGCAATGGCAACCTACTGCGGAATAATCTTTTGCCCAGTCAGTCAGGTCTCTTTCGAGACATGATCGCCCAAGCGTGTTTCACGTATGGCACTTAACTGATTGACTGATTATTTGTGAATTGGCATCACTTCATGGAAATGAAAAATGATCATTATGCAAATGACAATAAAGCCCAGTCTACCCTATTAGTTGATTCATATCTGGAGACGAGAGAAGACATGTATTCATGCCTTTTTCCAGGGCGTTATTTCAACATTTGTTTTTTTTTTGGGGGGGGGGGGGTTGTTTCTAATGAAATTTTTTACTGCATAATTCCCAATATATAATTCTTGCAACATTATCATGCCATCTTTTGTATTTCGTCCGTGCCAATCTTTGGCATTGTTATGATCTCACTGTTATTCTTATGCCACAGTATTCAATTATTCTGGAGATCTTACATTATCGGTACTCCTAATCAAATCTCTTTAACTTCAAATAAAATATTTCACATGATTTTTGTAGTTCTGCAAAGTTTTCGCGATTACTGTTCAAATCCTTGGAGTAACACGCCAATGATGGTGGGATCTATGGTGGTACCCATATTCCACAAATGTGCCAATGAGTTCATCAGTCGCTTTCTTTAAAAAATTTTGACTACTGTGAATTTAACATCAAGGTACTGGATATCATTTTCTATTGATTTTTCAATTCCAAGAATATCAGGTTTCGCATGTTCAAAATACGATCGGTTTGGTAATTTTTTGTCTTTAGTGGGTATCGACTCCGACTGAGACCAAATTGGTCAAGTTTCGATCCCGGCCAGAAACAAGTGGATGTCTAGCCACATTGATGAGCTGCGATAGAGCGAAAAAGGCTTGTATGTGGATGACTAGTATATTAAGGATGTGCGTTGTGGTGCAGTGGATATCAACTCAGAACGACAAATCGGGGTGCCGAGTTCGAATTCCAGTCGAATTCCTTGCATTCACTTACGCACAAATACCCTTCGCAAAGGTATTAATCCATATCTTCCCTTCAGTTATGGGTTAAATAACAGGACAGACTGGGTTCTATAGCCTTTGCTGTCTACCACAGAAAGCAATGGCAACCTACTCCGGGATAATCTTCTGTCCATTTAGTCATGTCTCTTTCGAGACATGATCGCCGAAGCGTGTATAACGTATGGCACTTAACTGACTACTAGCTCAGGTCAAAGTCATATCCCTTGTTTAAACATAAGTTGAAATTCAGACACGCGTTAACATCGCGCCACTTGTAGTTTCTTTCAGCACACATTTTGATACGCACTGACGATATGGATTATATTTTCAACCGAAATTTCACATAATCTGCGCATATTCAATTCCACTAGATGATAGACGTTCTTTCAAACAGATTTAGTATTCAGGACTTAGTCTTGTACGGCTACCAATAGACTTTGTTTCGCACTTCAGGTTACATTTCGATAGCAAATCCCATAACCTGTCTTTTTGATTTTGTGCCTTTTTTGCCTTGTCCGTTAAGTGCTAGAGATTCCTTTTTTTTGCCTTGTCCGTAAAGTGCTAGAGATTCCTTTTTTTTGCCTTGTCCGTAAAGTGCTAGAGATTCGCTTATCCCAACTTTATTCAATCCCGTTCTCTTAATCTTTTTTTCATTCGACATGTTCCTTGACTAACTTTTCAATGGTTGATATATTGCAGGAGTTCTTCTTCACTGCAGCTACTGCGATTTACACTCGCTTGCAACCGATTCTTTTATCACAAGCAACACCCCCAACTTTGCGGCTGTCTACTGTGATTGCCTCTCTTGCTTTGAATTTCTCTTCACGTATCCTCTTCCTGTGCAAGACGCCATCATCAAAAAGCGGTATTCCGGTTTTTCTATCCAGATTGTGTAATTCCTCCTTTGTCAATTTATCAAAGATACAGCCAAGGTATTAATGACAATTATAAGATTACGAACAATCATCTTGGAATTAAGTAAAATTTTTATGTATGTCTCTGTAACCATTCTTTTTATCTGTTTCCAAAGGATGTCGTCATCATTGTTATTATTCCATGAATTTGTATGTTAACTTATAGACATCGAGTAATACTCCGTTGTTATGATCA